>PVHP010011454.1:0-45228 GCA_004024765.1 Zapus hudsonius | reverse complement strand
TGGTGGCCCTGGTGTTCTCTCTCTCTCTCTCTCTCTCTCTCTCTCTCCCTCTCCCTCTCCCTCTCCCTCTCCCTCTCCCTCTCCCTCTCTCTGTATTTCTCTGCTTGAAAATGAATAAATAAAATATTTTTTAAAAAAAGGACTTTCTGGAAAGAACTTCAATAGCATAGGAAATAATCCTAAGAATCAACCAGTGTAGCAACAGAAACAACAAACTGAAGAGACAGGCTTTGGAATGGGAAACTTAGTCTTTACCTGCTATATATTTGGTGGGAATTTGAATCTAGAATATTTAAAGGGCTCAAAAAATCAAACACCAAGACAAATCATCCAGTCAGTAAATGGACATATGAGCTGAACAGATAATTCTCAGAAGTACAAATGACCAATGAATACATTAAAAAAAATTCAACATCCTTAGACAACATGGAAATGTAAACCAAAGCTACATTGAGATTCTGTGTCACTTCAGTCATAATGGCTATCATCCAGAAAATAACAAATGCTAGGGAGTATGTGGGTGTTGTGTATGGTGGGGAAGCTCTTGCATGCTATTGGTGGAGATGAAAATTAGTGCCTCCACTTTAGAAATTACGATGGAGATTCATCAAAAACCTTAAAGTAGAACTACTATGTGATGCAGCTATTGAACACTTAGTCACATACCTGAAGGAGTTTTCTTAATTTATATGAACGTTTATTTATAAGTCAATTTCATATTTTGTAAGCATTATAAAAACATAAACACATGTAGATCACACACACACACACGTCCTGAAGGAATTTGAATCAGCGTACCATAGAGATCTCTGGGCATATTTATTTTAACACTGTTCACAATGCTGAGATACAGAATCAGCCAGCTGCCCATCAATAGATATATGAATAAAGAACATGCTTATATATACGATGGCAACTTAGCCAGTCATAAATGAGAATGGAATCAGGGTTTTTCCCTAGTGGAATTTAGATAAAGAGGTAGGTAGGTAGGAAAATGGAATGGAGATTGGGGATGCTAATAGGAAGGGGAACAGGAAAGGGTAATGGAAAAAAGACAGGTACCACATTTCCATATGTGGAACCTGTATGCATGCACACACGGAGAAAGGGGGTTGTTTGTTGCTGAAGAAGGGGACCAAGCAAAAGAGGGGAACCAAAGAAGGACAGTAGATGAATATGAACATGGTAAAATGATAAACATATATGAAAATGATATTATGAAATCCATTATTTTATGTTAACATTAAAAAATAATCTTTAACCCCCCTCCCCCCCCCAGTTATCTGCTGTATTAGTTACTCATTGCTGAGACCAAATAATGGACATGAAGTGGCTTAAGGAAGGAAAGAGGTTTTTGGCTACAGTTCCAGGAGATAATTGGCCCTTCATGGTGGAGAAAGCATGGCAGCAGGAACCAGGAGTTTGCTGGTCACATTGTATCCACAGTCTGTAAGCAGAGGACAAATAGGAAGTGAGGCTGGGCTGTAAAGCCTCAGGGCCCACTCCTATTGACCCACTTCTTCCAGGAAGGATCTGCCTCCTCAAGGTTCTACAACCTTCCCAAACAGTGCTACCAGCTAGGAACCAAGTGTTCAAATTCAAACCACAACTCTTATCTTGATTTCCTTGCCATATTATTTGATTCCTTTGGAACTATATGATATATAAATCAGATATGATCAAATAGTGTCAGTTTCACATGGTTCGACCTTTTTCTACCTATATAAACTGATGTATTTCATATCAGTATATAGAAGTAGTCCACGTTGATTGCTACATAACCATTTGTTGAGTTGGTATCCATTTTATATTAAGGTATCTTGAAGTTATCTGGGGCCTTGAGTTATATAAGTAAAGCTCGTCTTAGTGTATGTATGTCTGTGGATATGCGGGATTGCTGGGTCCAGGAGTGTATCTATGTTAAGCTTTCACTCCTACCACCAGCAGCACTATGTGATACACATCTGCCCACACTTTTGGCCACCCTTTAAAATTCAGCTACCTTGAAAAATATTCAGAAGTACCTCATTGTGGCACTAGTTTGTAACTTCCAGATGACTCCTGTTTGTGAAGTACTTTATCAGATGCTTTACCTATTTCATGTGATGATCAAGGTGTGTTTTGTCTCTCTGTTTGTTGGCTCTTTGTCATTTAGATGTATAGCACATACTAGTTTTGCCTTGTGGCTTACATTTTTGCTCTTCATGAACAAAGTAGAGGCCAGGGTAGGGAAAGAATATATGGAACTCAAGATGCTTGATCTTTTTGTGAGTTATGGTAATAGATTTATTATTAGTTATACATATCAGGATATATTTTATTTGATTATTTTTAGCATGATTATGCAAATTAAAATGGTTAAAATTTTCTTTGAGAAGTTTTTGTCATTAATATGTCCTGTATCCCCCTACCTCCCTTGCTTCTAGGAGCACATGGAACTCATGTAGCAAGTATAGCTGCTGGACATTTTCCAGAAGAGCCTGAACGGAATGGAGTTGCTCCTGGTGCTCAGATACTCTCCATTAAGATTGGTGACACGAGGCTAAGCACCATGGAAACAGGCACAGGCCTCATCAGAGCTGTGAGTGCCGATCTCTTACTGGACTAGAGCGTAGACTACTTATCAAAGGTTTGGGATACTAACAGGATCACAGAATATTGTTTTATCAGGAGTACACTGAATGGTTTTTAGTGTACAAGACTTTGTTTAGGAAGCAAAACAGTGCTCATTCATTTAAAAGTTGTTTCATTAAAAATTACCAGGACAGTGTGAGGAAATGGCTCAGTGGGTAAGAGTGCTTGCCATTCAAGCATGAGGGCCTGCGGTGGCCTGGGTTTAATCCCAAATACCGTGCCTGTAGCCCCAGGCCTGTCACTGGGGCTTGATGGTCTGACTGAAAACAGTAGCCCTGGGTTCACTGACACGCTGTCTCACAAATGAAAGAGCAGTAGAATGTGCATATAGGGCATGAACCATGCACATCTCACCACATAAACTCATTATCAGGAAAAGGTTTAGCTTTAAATCTTTGAAAAAAAGATTTTATACTCTTTGTTTATATTAAGTCTCTTAAGTAATTAAAGATGCTTAATAAAAGAAATCTTAATCAGCTTGACCATCAGCCTAAAAGAATTTTGAAAATTTAATGTGGGGTATGGTGATGCACGCCTTTAGTTCCAGCACTCATGAGGCAGAAGTAGGAGGATCACCGTGAGTTTGAGGCCACACTGAGACAACATAGTAAATTCCAGGTCAGCCTGGACTAGAGCGAGACCCTATCTCGAAAAACCAAAAAGGAAAAAAAAAAAAAAAGATTTTGTATGATTTTAAAATCAAACAGGAACCATTGCATCATCTCCATCTCTTCCTTCTAGAAATATTAGTTTTAAAAAATAATTTTTATTTATTTGTGAGTAGAGAGAGAATGGGCATTCCTTGGCCTCCTGCCATTGCAAATTAAGTCCAGATACATGTGTCCTGTTGTATATTTAGCTTTATGTGAGTGCTGGAGAATTGAACCTAGGCCAGCAGGCTTTACAAGCTAATGCCTTTAACCACAGAGCATCTCCCCAGCCCATGTTTTGTTTTTTATTCATTTTTTATTACTGCTTACTGTCTTATGATGTTCCTCCTATCTTTCTGTTTTATCATGTCTAGAAAGAACATGCAAATTAGAATATGACTGGTCCAGACACTAAGATTTAGCCTTATTTGACTAGTTAATGTGTTTCTACAAATTGCTGCCTAATTTAGATTCTTAATCTTTTAAATAGATGATAGAAGTTATCAATCATAAATGTGATCTTGTCAACTACAGCTATGGAGAAGCCACTCACTGGCCAAACTCTGGGTGAGTATCCTCTGATAGTTACTAGGCACAGTGAAGGGTGAATTGACCAGCACAGAGGAAGGAGTGGAAATGGGTAGATGCTCTCAGGCTGAGCATTCCACTGAGTGGTTCTGATACACACCTTCATACTTAACAGTGGTGTTTTAGGTGTACACTTCAAACTAATATATAAAAATAAAATATAGGAATAGTTTAATTTATTCAAAGGAATTCTTTTCCAGGAGAATCTGTGAAGTAATTAATGAAGCTGTATGGAAACATAATATAATTTATGTTTCAAGTGCTGGAAATAATGGTCCATGCCTTTCTACAGTTGGTTGTCCAGGTGGAACTACTTCAAGTGTCATAGGTAAGTTTCCCGTTTTAGAAGTCAGTTAGTTGAAATGCAAGCACACAGGAGACTGACGGAGAATGTTCCCAAGATTGATGTCAACTTGGGCTACTAGTAACACTCTGTCTTTAAAAGGGTTTGGGGTAAATAATAAACTACAGTTTAAGTGAATCTAAATCCTATTTCTTATATATGTAAGCCACTGTGTATACACTGTGTAGACCTTAATTCTGTACTTATGAAACCAAGTATAGCAAGGGAACTAGGTTATTCAGAATTTAATGTAATTTAAAGAATAAATGGTTTAATAGAAGCACACATGTACACTTTTGGTACTTAATGTATATAATAAACCTGGAAGTTAGTTTTTTCTTATGCAAAAGCAATCACTTAGTGTAATGTAAACTTAAGGGGTTGGAGAGATAGCTCAATGGTTAAAGGTGCTTCCTAGGGTAATGCAAACTTCCTGTGTTTCTCTAGTAAATGTTCTGTCCTTTTAATTTTACAGTGTCTGGTGTAGACATTATACAGTTTATCCTCACGAACAGTGGATTTCACTGGGAAGGTTAGGGTACCTAAGGTAAATTACGTCCTTTTGTTAATGGTAGAATCTATCCCACAGGAGTTGGTGCTTATGTTTCTCCTGACATGATGGTTGCAGAGTATTCACTGAGGGAGAAGTTACCTGCCAATCAATACACATGGTCTTCTAGAGGCCCAAGGTAGGATCAAGCCCAATCCGTGTATTCGGTTAATTGTTCCACTTTGGGATATGTGAGAACTTTAGATAATAAATAACAGTGCCTTGTTTTAAACAAGTTTGATATTTTAAAGTGCTAAACTTTTATAAAGCTTCATTGTTAGGAAGCCTGTGTACTTGTATTTATTTTGAAGTTTTGAACATTTTTGGGTGAATCCCATAAGTAAGCAAATTCTGATTGACAAGTGACATTATTTGTTTTCATTCTGTGATAACCTCTGAACAATATTTGTCTGATTCCAGGAACTAATATTCTTTCTCAAGAAGTAATTAATTCCTTATTTTTAAAATATTTCATTATGACATCAGTGAATGCAGGCACTCAGTGAGAAAGCCTATTTCCACTCACCCCTTTACCTTCTTGGGATTGATTTAGAAGAATAGACTTTGAATTAGGCTCAGGAAATATCTTAGTGCTTGCAGTAGGCAAGGCATAGATGAACAGTTTGTGACCTGAGTTTAGAATGCCTTTGTGGGATAACAGTCTACAAAGGTTCAAGAGCAAGCACTTAGACCCTTGCTAGAAGAGATGTATTTGTATTTGTTGAAAGATTTGTAGGATGCTGAGAGACAGAGAAGCACATTCTATATAGCAAGACTGGCATAAACCCAAAGATAGGCAGTGTGGTAATATGAATATATGGCCCCATAGACTTGGGTATTTTATTAAAATTGAACTTCCTACTTAAGTCCCCAGCAAGCAGATTCCTGCTTGGAGGACATATGTGGGGAAGGGGGTACTTGGCTGCAGTTGTTTCTCTCTGCTTGGATTTATGGAAGTAAGCAGCTTCTTCCTCCATTGATGGAGTTTCCCCCTGGATTGTGTAAGCTTGAACTAAACCCTTTGTCTCATAAGCTGTGTCTGGTTGGATGTTTGTCCCAGCAATGAGGAGCTGACTGCATGAAGCAGGTTTTAGTGTAAACTTAACTCGTACTGCTAAACTAACTTATTAGTTTAGTTCAGTTTTTCCATGTGTGTGAGAGCTTTGTGCTCCATAGTGCTCCACTTGCCGGCCCAACTGATGTCACCAAATAAAAGTGACTAGGGATGAGGTCAGATGTCAGCAAAGGTTTATGTGTTTTATGTGCAGTTATTACAAAAAATCATTAATGGCTAAGAAAGATAGCTGAGTCAATAAAGTGCTTGTCTTGCAAGATGAAGAGCTAAGTTTGATCCCAAGAACCCCAGGAATTTAAAAACCTGGTGTGATGGCACACACTTGAGATCCCAGTGCTAGAGAGACACAGATAGGAGTCTAGCCTAATTGTCAGATTCCACACCATTGAGACACCCATGGGTCATTCCAGCAGTCCCACTGAGGAGGGCCCTCAGCGGACTGGGGATAGGGAGGAGGGAAATGAGGTACTACTATCATAAGACTTGTTCATACAGTGTTTCTAATTCTTAACAACAAATAAGTTTTTTTAAAAAGGTAGAGGGTATTCCTGAAGATAGCACCTGAGGTTGTCCTCTGTACAGTTGGTTTTTAATTTTCAATTTTATGTATTACCTAAAACAAAAAGTACTGAATGTTTATTTACACCAGCCTTTTCAAATCTCATTTACCATAGGAATTTAAAGAATTACTTTAGGGACCTGGCAAATAATGTCATGATAGAGTGCTTGCTTAGCATTTGTGAGTGCAGTAGTTGCATTCTCATTGCTGGGATAAATCACCCAACCTAATGCAGCTTGGGAGGAAAGTTCTTTATTTTGGTTTACAGTCTCAAGGGGAAGCCCCATGATGGCAGGAAAAACATGGTAAGAGCAGAGGCTGGACATCACCTCTGCCACAGCAGATGGAATACCACAGCATGAAAGTGAGCCAAACACTGGCAAGGGGAAGCTGTCTGTAACACCTCTAAGCCCACTCCCAACAACACACCTCCTTCAGCAAGCTCCAATTTACAATTGCCACCAGTGGAGACCAAGCATTCAGAACACATGAGTTTATGGGGGGCATTTAATTCAAACCACCACAATAAGGCTTTGGATTTGATCTTGGGGGAGAGGAGCACCAAGGAGATGGCTCAGTGGTTAAAGGCTCTTATTTGCAAAACCTGTTGGCTTGGGTTCAGTTTCCTAACACTCACATAAACCCAGATGCAAAGCATGTTACAAGCATGTGGTGGTCATTTGCATGGCAAGAGACCCTAGTATGTCCGTGTACACACACACAAATGAATACAAACATTTAATTTAAAACAACTAAAAACAATAAATACATAGTTTTAAGAAAACACACAAAAAAATGTCATGAGTTATAAGGGAAGTTTGGGTTGAACAAGATATAGCTCAGTCAGTAGAGTGTCATACACAAGGCTCTCAGATCCCCAACACTTGAGAGGTCGAGAAAGGAGCATCACAAGTTCAAGGCCATCCTCAGCTACACAGCAAGGCCTGGCCTACATGAAACCCTGATTCAAAAAACAAACAAAAGACAAGAATTATATTTGTTCATGTTTTTATATGACACACATGAAATACTCTTGAAGGTACTTGGTTTAATTATTAGGGTATAAAAATACAAATATATTTGATAGTGTTCTTTGAAAACACTGCCTCTCCCTCAGCACTGAGCAGCAGACATGTGGCGTCTCCTTGACTCCTTGCTGTTTGTCTGCAAGGCACATCTCTTCAAGACAGATGACCAAACAATGCCTGCTTAAGAGTTTTGCAGGGTTTTTTATTTTTGTTGTTTCTATTTGTTCATATAGAAGGAAAATATCACTAATGTTTTCTAAATTTTAAACAGTGAGAATCCATTAAACTCATTTGTAGAATACTGATTTGAATACTTAGAAGTGCTTTATGATTAGGTAATTTTCAGGGAAGTAGAAAATTACTAAAGAACTATAGGTAGTAGTTAAATTTTTGACTCTGCGGTAATTTTTTCCATAAGTCAAATATGAAGTGCTCAGTTTGAGTATTGGTAAATAATACAGATACTATAAACAAGAAAGTGAGAATCCCCCTAAGTCTCATCATGTGTGATATGTATGTGGGGATTGCCTATTAATAACATCCAAGACTGTTGTCACTCAGTGATGCTGTAAGTCACCAGTGTTCAGATGCCCTCACTGTATCTTAAAGGGCTTCCACCAACCCATATCAGTGCTAAGATAGGGTGTTGCTTTCAGCTCTTTTGCCCTAGTGTTCTTTTTAAAAAAAAAAAAATTTATTCATTTTCAAGCAGAGAGAGAGAGAGAGAGAGAGAGAGAGAGAGAGAGAGAGAGAGAGAGAGAGAGAGCGAGCACCAGGGCCACCATCTTGTGGGGTCTGGCTTATGTGGGTACTGGGGAATTGAACCAGGAGCCTTAGGCACTGGAGGCAAGTGCCTTAACCGCTGAGCCATCTCTCCAGCCCTGCCCTAGTGTTCTTAGTCAAGAGTAAAATTAGTTCACTCACTTTTAGTGTTTTCTGTCAGTTGCATGTTGAAATGATAGTATTTTGGATATAACCTATTAAAGTATAAGTCTTTCTTCTACTTGACCCCTTTCACCTGTCCTGCATAAACAGATGCACATACAGAAACATCTGTCCACTTAAAATAGAGGGGTAGCTGTTTGATAAAGAAGCTGTTCTCTGTCACCTTCCCCCCAGTTTGATATCCCATAGTATCTTTATTTGTTTATATAATGGCTGCAAATAGTACATAGTTTTGTACTACCACTGTAGCCTTTTTAGGATGGTCTCTGTGTATCTGACTTTACCCACCCTAAGCAAACTGTCCTGTCTTTCTGTTTAGTGCTGATGGGGCCCTTGGTGTGAGCATCAGTGCACCAGGAGGGGCCATTGCTTCTGTCCCTAACTGGACATTGAGGGGAACTCAGCTAATGAACGGGACATCTATGTCTTCCCCCAATGCATGTGGAGGCATTGCCCTGGTGCTTTCTGGTAAGGATATTTTGTTCTAATTTATTGCAGGTGGCATTTTCTGAATTTGGGAGAATTAGTAATGTCCTGGGTACAAAATATAGTATAAGGTAGAAGTGATTTATGTGACATGATCACTTGAATATGCATTCACTCATTCAACCATCAGAATTGGTTAGCTGCCTTCTGTTAATGTTTATCAAGCAGTATTTTAGTTCTGAGGCTAAATAGTGGATGGAAAATCAAAACTACTTCTTCCCATATAGTTTATATTATAAATAGGATTGACAGACCTGAAGCAAATTTAAAAACACCTGTCTACGGCCATACCACCCTGAATGCACTTGATCTCGTCTAAAAACACTTACCTTACATGTTAGCAGGTGAGAAGTACTGTGGAGCACAGTGAAGTGGAGAGAGGTCAGGGCTTCTGGGGTATTGTATATTTTAAATGGGGTGTCACCAGGGTCACTGAAGAGGCTTGCTACAGTGAGCTTCTGCCTTAGAAATGGCCCTCTTTTCAAGTCTTCCCCCTCCTTTATCAAATACTTCAATTCAACGTAACTTGTGTTTCTCTCATTGGGCATATTGATCTCTGTCTATAAATCCATTCTGCCATTTTTGGCTCTACCAGTTTCTCTTGATGGTCTTTCATCTTTGGTCAATTCTGATGGGCAAAGCATCCTAAGATTTCCATGTTTGTCTTGATTGCTTCTTATGATACCCTAAAGGTAACATGTTTGATGAGCTCTGAGAGAAAAATGAAAGGGAATGCACCCTTTAACAGCCAGTTATTCAAGGCTGACAAATTGTTAGCATCCATAACTTGTCCATGTCCCAAACTTGGCTTCATGCTGGAATCACCTTGAGAATTTTTGATGCATAGCATTCTGAGACCTTGGTTGGTTTGGGTGGGGTGGGTGTTGTTCGTTTTCCTGAGTTCCATTGGTATTTATTACATGCAACTAGGTTGAAAACCATTGCCTAAAAATCTAGCATCGGTGTTTTAAAGAAAATCTTACTTGAATATCTTTAGGTGTCTGAGTCTTACATTTATGTCATGTCACTGCAAGTTAGCATGCAGTGATTTTTTTTTTTGAAAGAAGTATTTATGTGATGCAAGCAGTTTGAGTTAGGACATTTAGTTGTGTCCTTAAGAGGATATTTAGAAGGGGATATTGAAATAAGATGAAAACCAGAAAAGGGTTCATGTCTTCATACTGGTGGGAGGAAATAAAAATGTTTCAAGTCGTAAGCTTCTCACTAGCATTATGTTTTTGGTTTTGTTTTTGAATGTTAGGTCTGAAAGCAAATGGTATCAACTATACAGTTCATTCCGTCAGAAGAGCACTGGAAAACACTGCCGTGAAGGCTGACAATATAGAAGTGTTTGCGCAGGGCCATGGCATTATTCAGGTATTGCTCAGTCTGTTTGAAAATCTGGTATAAAGCATCAAGTTACTACTACCTGAACGTTCCTGAGTAATAATAGTTCCTAGTGCAGTAGGTGTCTAAACTTTAGATTATGTAGCTACTGTCAAACTATGAGTAAAAAGGATACCAACAACATCTTCGTAGGTAAGACAACGGCACTAAGATAGAGAAACATGAAGGACATATAGCGGTTAAAAGTTGAAAGCAGAGAGATAGAAGGAAATCCTGGTCACTCATAAGGAAAAGGTGGTCGGTCATTAGAAAATAACAGTGTTGTGACTAAGAGTGACGGGGAAAGCCAGCCAGTGGTAAATGACTCTCATATTATGGTATTGGTTGGTTTAGAGAAGTGAATATAGAACGTTTTGCTTATGTTTACTATAACAGATAAGTTGAATGACAATTTGCATTAGAATAGTTTCTTGCACTAAGCGTTTGTCTTACTTTTCTTTTAGGTTGACAAAGCCTTTGACTACCTCGTTCAGAACACATCATTTGCTAACAGATTAGGTTTCACAGTCACTGTTGGAAATAACCGTGGCATCTACCTCCGAGATCCTGTTCAGGTGACTGCACCTTCCGATCACGGTGTTGGCATTGAGCCTGTGTTTCCAGAGAACACAGGTAAGTTGTAGGCTGACAATGACTGGAAATAGTCACATTTGTGGTTCAAGTAGATGGTAAACAATACAGGAAGAGGAAATGAAAATTAACAGTGTGATTATCTTTAAAGTAGTATATGTAAAAGAAAATATTAATTAGGGATCCCAGGAGTGTGGTAGTTTAGCATCTTGACTATGGAGGAAAACAGGTCAGACCTTAAGTGCCTCACAGTTTTATTAAACCAAAATAAATACCAAATTCCTCCTCTTGTCCCTCCCCATCATACTCCTTAAGCATAAGATAGAGTTTTCAGGTGGAAGTGGGAAGGGAATGCAGCCCAATTAGTTGTAAGCACAACTGTCAACATTGTATTTGACAGCCTTTTTTTTATTCTTGATGAAGAGAAGAGCTTCTCTTCATCAGGAATATGAAGTATCCAACTAAAATGCTTGTGCATGGATCTCACAGTGTAAGAAAATGAAAGGAAGATTCTTTGACTTACCTAAGCTGTGATTTGCATGTCATGTTTAGTGCATTGTACGATCAACCGAATAGAGTTGCTCAGTTTGCTCGATAGAACTTACAGCTTTTTAAAATGAAAGGAAAGGGGGAAAATACTGATTTTAATTTTCGATCTTTTTGATACCAGAAAACTCTGAAAAAATATCCCTTCAGCTTCATTTAGCTTTAACTTCAAATTCGTCTTGGGTTCAGTGTCCCAGCCACTTGGAGCTTATGAACCAGTGCCGACACATAAACATACGTGTGGATCCCAGGGGCCTGCGGGAAGGACTACATTACACAGAGGTACTGTCCAGTCTGTCACATTTTCAGAGTTGAAAGTGAACACTCCCAGGTGTGTTTGCAGTGTATGGCTTTCTTGAGAAAGGAGAGTTGACTTGGCAGGTTTGACATTTCTTCTGTACCCAGTGATGCTAGTGTATTTGCTGCATTCCTGTGTGAGATGGGCAAAGCAAAGAAACAGGACACCCAAGCCTTACTGATCAGATCTCTGTTTCCGTTAATTATGTGATTCAGCTAAACCTAGGCTGCAGTTTTCTTTAATATTCAGAGGAAGAAATTATCTCTTGTACATGGGCTGGTTGCAGGTAAACATAGAAAAACATAGAAGAGGACCATAGCAGTATCTTAGCCTCCAACGTTAGCTGGATTTCATTTACAGTTGAGATTAATTTTAAATGCAATTGTTTCATATTTTATATTTAGGCTCAGTTAGTCAAGGATTGTTACACATGTGTTTGTTTCAGTTTTGTGCTATGAATTATTTGACCTAATGTCAAGAAAATGCTGTTAATTTATGCTGAGGACCTTTACATTTTAAGATTAGTAGCTTATTCTGTGGTAAGACTATACTTTTTTAATTTCCTGTTATAGGAGTTAGTTTATGGATATTGAAACCTAACCATTCTTTTTTTCAAGGTATGTGGGTATGACATAGCATCCCCCAATGCAGGTCCTCTGTTCAGAGTTCCCATCACTGCAGTCATAGCAGCAAAGTAAGTAAGAGGCTTTTCACAGATTATTCTCACATCTAACTGTAGGTGCCTCATATATAGTTGGCACTCCATGAATGTCATAATATGTAGTATAGACCTTTGAAGGGTGATCAGGCCAGAGCCTTGCTGTTCCTGTTAGTTGTGAGGACAACTGAGGGCAACTCACAGCTGGCTGCCCCCCTCCACTGAATCTGCTCTGCCAGGGCTGCTGCTGACTCCAGGTTGTCCAGTGGGAAATTAGACAAGGAAAACACAAGACCTTCAACAATCCACTGGTAACCTCATTATCTTCAGGAAGCTTCCCCAGGCCCACACTGAAGCTGTTCTCCTGTTTTCCCTAACAATTCTTGTCTTCTTGTCACTTACTGTACTAATAGTTTCTCTTAGCAGAGGGGCATGCTCTACCCGCTGGAGTGTTTCTAGCTACAAACAACAGGGCTTCGTCTAGAATTGCAACTCCTTACACGTTTGTCACGCTGACAAGAATATGACTCCAGCGGATAGTGTGGTTCCTGACCTTTATTTCTTCTGAAAGGAGCTTCCTTTATTTTTTTTTTCTTTATTGTCCATAATGAGTTAAATTGTTTAGTGGGCCAACCATGAGTTGTTATCCCCAATACCCCATTGCCCCTCTTCCCCATCCCCAGTCAGCTGGATATCCTCCTCCGTGGGCCGTCTGGATCAGTCTTTGTGGTAGTGGACCATGGATAGCCCAGTCTTCAGCCGGGTTCTCATGACCCAAGTGTGTTGTTACTGAGGGTTGCCAAGTCTCTGATATTCTCCCCCACCACGGCTCTCACAATCTTTCCGCCCCCTCTTCCGCTCAGTTCCCTGATTGACTTCCTTTAATGTTTTATAGCACAGGAGCATTTTGAAGTTATAAGAGGGACTTAATTTAATTCCAGTTTTACTTGAAGCTGTAAGATTATATTAGTGAGCCAAGAGTGGTTGTCTCATGCCATTAATCCCAGTATTTGAGAGGCTGAGGTAGGAGGATCACTGTGAGTTTGAGGCCAGCCTGGACTGGAGTGAGTTCTAGGTCAGCCAGGGCTAGAGTGAGACCCTGCCTAAACATCTAGGAATTACTATAGTCAAGAATCTAGTAATTAGAAAATTCTATGAATGAATGATAAAAGTTAACATTCCTTTAACAATAAACAGGCTTCATGATCTTTTTATAATATGTTATACTTTATAAAAGTAGACAGTAGAATAATCTGTGCTGAGTCACAGAAATGGGATCATAATGTGTTTGCTATACTGACACCAAGTCTCAGTGCTTATTTCTAGTGAACTATTTTCTTGGCATTTATTGAATAAAATTTAGAGCACCCATGGGCTTATTGTGTTTGTGTAATGTGTGTGTGTGTAAAACTTTTATAGTATCATTTAATAATTCATTTTTGTCGTCAATTTTCAGAGTCAGTGAGTCATCACACTATGATCTAGCCTTTACAGATGTTCATTTTAAACCTGGTCAAATTAGAAGGCATTTTGTTGAGGTTCCGGAGGGTGCGACATGGGCTGGTAAGCAAAATTAGTGTTTATTATCACTTATTTTTAAAAAATATTTATTCATTTTCAAGCAGAGATGAGAGAGAGAGAGAGAGAGAGAGAGAGAGAGAGAGAGAGAGAGAGAGAGAGAGAGAGAATGTACCAGGGCCACCACCTTGTGGGTCTGGCATATGTGGGTACTGGGGAATTGAACCCTGGGCCTCGGGTATTTTACACAGATGATCCATCTGGTCCCATCAGAATTCTATAAGGTAGATAGATAGGTGTTGTTATTAATGAGGAAATGGTTTACATTTGACTTATTGCATTTTTGTGCTTCCATGTAAATGTTTCTCTGTCTCCTGAGAGTTGCTAAAAGTGAAACAATGAAATTCCATTTGTGAGGCTTAGTTTGAGAAGAGCTGGTTGTCTTTGTGATTCTGTGTCCTGTGGTCATTTGTCTATATGCAGGCCATTGGCCTATCACTCGATATAGGAAATGCAAGGCTTTTCCTGTCTTATATAAACAATAACAGAATAATAAATCACAAATGCTGAGAGTTAGAATAATGAATTAGAAGTCAATACAATACTGTTTACACACTGTTGATTTCCTTCTGAGGGTTCTCAGGAGTTGTTCCAGACTCGATCATTAAACATCTTTCACTATGCTGTGTGCCCAGCTCTTAGAGAACTGCCTCTGGAGGCCTTCTACAGAATGTCGTGTCCAAACCCCTGATTTCCTAGGTGAGAGAAATAGTGGAAAGGTCAAGCTCTGGAGACTGATAAGTCTGGGCTGGAATCCAGAATTGCTGGTTTACTTAGTTAGCTGATTTTCTATTTTAACTAATATTGTTGATATTCTTCTAAAAGGATTAGAGATTTTATAAAGTGCATGGTCTGTGTTGAGATTCATTCAGAAGCTTGACCGTTCTGGGGATCAGAAGCAGAGCTGTTGAATTGACTAGTCCAGAAATATATTCATAATGCCCATTGGAGTTGTATAGTTGGATAAAATGTTCATTAATAATATTAAAGAATTTAAATCTGGGCTTTATCCGTATTCTTTATTACTGCCCAGCCCACTCAGGCACGTAGTAGTGTACTCAAGAAACCTGTGTTGTGTGTCGTCGTGTGTGTCTGTGTCCCCCCCACACACACTTTTTTAAGATAATGGGCTGGGAAGATATCTCAGCAGTAAAAGGTGCTTGCTTGCAAAGTCTGTCAGCCCAGATTTAATTTCCCAGTACCCACTTAAAGCCAGACTCTCAAAGTGACACATATATCTGGAGTTTTCTTGCGGTCACACCCATACACACACATACATACTCTATCTTCTCTCTTTCTCTCATAAAGAAATATTTTTTTTTAATTGCTTAATGGTCTAAGTAAGTTGAGTCCCCTAACTGTGGTTGGTTTGGGTGGTATTTCTGATTGTTCTAAAACATTATTGAATGTTCCAAAGTCTCTAATATCTCACAGCATAGT
Source organism: Zapus hudsonius (assembly GCA_004024765.1). Lineage (NCBI taxonomy): Eukaryota > Metazoa > Chordata > Mammalia > Rodentia > Dipodidae > Zapus > Zapus hudsonius. Next base: position 29,873 of record PVHP010011454.1, on the reverse strand, counting down.
ATTGTGTTAGACTAGAAATAATCTGCAGATGTTTTCTATTTTAAGTAATTTAAATACTGAAAAAACACCAGGTTTTGGTACTCTTAGCAATTAATTAGGTTCTGAGAGCTTTGTGCCCACTTATTTGTGTGAACCTCAGTGGATTGACCCCTGGCTTGTGTTCCTTCAATGAACTTGCCTTGTTATTTTGGCTGACCTCCAGCTTTCTTCACAGTAAAGTTAGGCAGGTGTAGTCTGATGGCAGTACTTTACAGAAGCAGATAGGACCAAGTAGACTATGAAGGAAGAGAAGGAATTGGTGCTAGAGGAACTTAGGCAAGATAAATGTTTTCAGAATGCTAAGTGTCTTTGCTTCATTGGGACATGATTGGATTTGCTTGCAGATAAAATAAGAGAAAGGAGCCATTTTACAAGGCCCCGGTTAGGCTGATTGCATCTCAAGACAGCTTGCTCTTTCCAGGTGCTTGCAGCGAGGATTGCTATCTACTTCATATTGCTTGCCTCTTACATGATATCTTTCACTCGTCCAGCTTTGCTTAGAGTTGTTTTAAGGAAAAATGCAGGTTTCGTAGAAAATATTTTATTCTTGAGATGTTATTCCTAAACAGGTGGACATTATTAAAACAACTTTCTATTTTAAATCTCACTAGTTTAAACCTCTTCTTGGTTCCTTCTTGTTTTAGAAGTCACTGTGTGTTCATGCTCTGCTGAGGTGTCGGCCAAGTTTGTTCTTCATGCTGTACAACTCGTGAAGCAAAGAGCATATCGAAGCCATGAGTTCTATAAGTTTTGTTCCCTTCCGGAAAAAGGAACACTTACTGAAGCTTTTCCTGTGCTGGTACGTTTAGCAGATTAAAATCCCAAACACTTTCTTTGCATTTTTGGTAGGAGCTAAGACAAAGTCTTTGAGTTTGACTTGATAGTTTGTTCTAGTGCATGTTAGAGCTTTGTCTTTTAGTTCCTAATAAATGAAATAGGAAGATGGGTACTGTAATTAAGAGTAATTAAAATCATCCCTCCAAGGTGGTGAATAAGTCTTCTATACCCTGGCAGAGCTCTACCACTGAATATATAATATTGATCACTCTTTAAGTCCAATATTTTAATCAAAGAAAAGTGCTAATCTGTTGGGTTGTTTCCTCATGACGCTATGGGTTGTTTTCTTACATGCGAGTTTTCTCCGAGTCACTGCTGTTAGAATTGGCAAGGCAGTTTGCTTTGCAGGCAAAGTTGATGGAGCTGCCTCCCATCACAGCAGCAGGTCTTCATTCTCAGGCATTGTGTTAGGAACGACTAGTCTTTAAGGCATGGAAAGTGGATGTGCTCATGTCTCTCCTTACATCTCTGTAACTTTGATATAGGGTAGTGTTAACATGATTCCTCTTTTTGAACTTTCTTACCTAGAGTGCTAGGAATATCTTACTGTTTTTATTTCATAACAGAGAAAGTATAAGTGACCATGATTTCATTCTACTGCAGTGGCCGGGGCCTGGGTCCACATGCAGCCCTGCCTGTTGAGTACACCTGGAACTGGTTGTGTCTTTTCTCCTGTCATTCTTAATTTTCTTTACATGATTTTAAACCCACTTTTCACCACTTTCATTGTATGTTTTGTCTACAGGCACCTCAAATCCTTTTGATGGAAAGTAGAGGATTATGCATGCACAGCTCTGTATTTAAATGTCTACACCTCTCTGTGTAATCATGATTTGTCTAACACCTAGTATAAATAATAAAACTATTGTTGCATTTTCTTGCTACAAATAAGAAAGTACTTGTTTTGAAACAACCAATTTATATTTGGTAATTGAAAGAAAGTTAGAAAAGGATTGTATGCATTATAATTCTTATTTTTATTTGTAGGGTGGGAAAGCAATTGAATTTTGTATTGCTCGCTGGTGGGCAAGTCTCAGTGACGTCAACATTGATTATACCATATCTTTCCATGGGATAGTATGTACCGCTCCTCAGTTAAACATTGTAAGTTCCATGACATTTTCAGCATTTTTAATGTCACTTATTTTACTGAAACTAATGTCATTGGTAGATTTATGCCATAATGGGAAAATAATTATGAATTTGAAAATAACTGTAGCATTTGTTAATACATGTTCATAAACTTTACATTAATTTTATTTCATTTATTTACCTTAGATGCAACATGTTTTATTTTTTGTTAAAGTTTGAGGATTAATTTGTCAAATATCCTTTGTAGCATGCATCCGAAGGAATAAATCGTTTTGATGTTCAGTCCTCATTGAAGTATGAAGATCTGGCTCCCTGCATAACTTTGAAGAGCTGGGTCCAAACACTACGGTATCATACATTCAGTATTTCAGGGGCTATAGATGTTAAATGTTAATGAGAAGGCTCTCTTACATTCTTGGAAGAGTCTTGTTTGGGACAGGGGCTTTTTTTTTTTTTTTTCTTAAAAATATTTTAGTTATTTATTTGCAAGCAGACAGAGATAGAAGAGAGGCAGAAAGCATGGGTTCAGCTGGGGAGCCTCCTGCTGGTGCAAATGAACTCCAAATTGGAGCAGTATAATGATATCCTAAGCTTTAACTTTCTGTTTTTTATTGTCCATAATGAGTTACATTATTTAGTGGGCAAATAATGAGTTGTTATCCCCAATTCCCTGAGCCCACCTCCCCCATCCACAATCAGCTGGATATCCTCCTCCATGGGTCGTCTGGATCAGTCCTTATAACAGGGGACCATGGATAGCCTAGTATTCAGCCAGGTTCTCCTGGCCATAGTATATTGTTTCTGAGGGGTGCCATGCCTCTGGATAGTCTCCCCCACCACACCTCTCAAAATCTTTCCGCCCCTTCTTCCGCTCAGTTCCCTGAGTCATGGTGGATAAGTATTAAGGTTGCTTTAATGTTGTGAGTTTAGGGGTCTTTGTGTCAAAAATCATTGGTTTCTGTCTCACTGGCTTATCCTGTGTTGATTGAATGGCTGTGGCTTTGGGTCCCTTGTTCATCCCATCATTCTCTGCGGGGTTCCATATGGATCCTCCACGATATGACTGTGGTGACTCCTCTCTTGCCAGGATCTGAGCTATTGGCCTTTGGTCAGTTGGTAGGGTTAGATGGGCTCCAGCTCTCTCGCTGCATCCTGAAAAATAAAAACACAATCTCCATCGGAGAGTGAGATCAGTGTAGGTTCAATATACACAATTCTGGATTACCTAGATTCTATATTTAGTAGCCTCCCCATCAATCGCTCCCATAGTGCATCTTGTCTTGGGAGCCCAAGAGTACGGGATCCGGTGCCTATCGCCCTGAATCCCAAGTTCCAGACAAGGGGTCCCCCTCACTAAGTGGAAAATTGGCCGAATTTGAAAGCTGTTGATTGTCTCCCCCAGGCCCAGGCTCCTCCATTGCACAAGTCCTCCTTTCTTGGTTCACTGTGCTCTCCCAGTAGGAGGTGTGGTCAGCCTACTCATGGCTGCAGATTGTTTCATGTTAGTGGTCTCTGTTTACTCTAGCTGTCGTTGGTCAGTTTCCCCTGGCAGCCTGTGCAGTGCCTTCCGAGTAGGAAGTGGCCATCATCGTCCTTTTTTATTGCTGTTGGTTTAAAGTCTATTTTGTCAGATATTAGAGTAGCCACACCTGCTTTTTTATTCTTCTCACATGCCTGGAAAATTGTTTTCCACCCTTTTACTCTCAGTAGGTTACTGTCTTTAGCGATAAGGTGTGTTTCTTGAAGGCAACAGATGGAAGAGTCCATTTTCCTGATCCAACCTGCTATCCTGTGTCTTTTTATAGGAGTGTTGAGTCCATTTTACATTCAAAGTTATAACTGTGAGGTTTGCCATGTTGTAGAGAATATGGAGGTTGGTATCTGAGCTGTTGCTGCTCTCTTTTGTGTTACCTTGCTTGTTCTCTGTTCCTTTCCTGGGGTCGGTTGTTTGTTTCGTCTGCATGGGATATCTCATGAAGTATCTTGAAGGTTTGGCTTTGTGCTCAAGTAATTGTAAAGCTGATTAGTCTCATGGAATTCTTTAATTCCTCCATCAATTATGATGGATAACTTTGCTGGGTAGAGTAGTCTAGGTTGGAATCAGTTTTTCTTTAGGGTTAGAATCGCTTTGTTTCAAGCTCTCCTGGCTTTTAAAGTTTCTATGGAGAATTCTGACGTGATTCTGATGGGTTTTCCTTTATTACGTGAGTTTCCTTTCTCTCGTTGCTCTAAGGACTCTCTTTATCCTCAATGTTTGGCATTGTAACTAAGATATGTCTTGGGGTGTTCCTCCTTTGGTCCGATTTGTTTGGGGTCCTCCGTATCTCTCTTAGCTGTACAGGACTATCTCTTGTCAAGTATTCAAGAAGTTTTCTTGAATGAATCTGTTGAAAATATTTTCTATGCCCCTAGTTTGGTTTTCTTCTCCTTCTGGTATCCCCATGATCCTGAGATTAGGTTTTTTTATGGAATCCCACATTTCCCTTGAGTCTTGTTCACTTGTTCTTTTGAATTTTGTCAAGGTTCTGATTTCCCTTTAATTCTCCTCTGTTCTGTCTTCCATGTCCGAGGTTCTGTTTTCCCAGTGATTAATCCTGTTGGTAAGAGATTCTATGGGTGTTCTTATTATTTCAATATGATTTTTGTTTTCTTCAACTTCTTTTTGGGTTGCTTCTATCATCCTGTTGAGATATGATTTCATTTCCAGGTTTCATTTCATTACTTCTTCCTGACAGTCATTCTTATATTTGCAGATGTCTTCGGTTAATTTGAAAAGCTGGTTTTTGATACCTTCAGTTTGCTGGCTTGCCTTTAGTTCTGATATGTCTCTTCTAATGTCCATTTGGTTCTCCTCTATTATATTAAGCCTGGTGGCAAAGCTAATAAGCTGACTTTGTACCCTTTCAATATGTTGGTCCATCTTTTCTTGCATGACTAACATTAAGTTCTCCTTAAGATCTGTGCCAGTATGATCAGGGTTTAGTGTAGTGTCTTCCTGGGCCTGCCTCAGCTCTCTCCCTTTAGTTGTGTTGTTGATGTCATTTGGTGTGATTTCCTCAGCTGGTATAATATTCTTGCATTGAGGTCTGCCCATTTTGATTCTACTTGAGATTGGTGGGATGCCTTTGAGATATCTGAGCACTGGAAAGGAGCAGCTGACTGAGCTCCTCAGACTGGGATTGTGGTCACTGGACTCCCCAGGCGCAGGAACGGATCCGCCAGGTTCCCCAGGCTCTTCAAACCAGCCGCTGGTTGCCTGGGTGTGGGAAAGGAGCCGCTGGTTTCCCCAGGCCTGTGAAAGGAACCTCGGGGTTCTGCGAGCACAGGGACATAGCCGCTGGGTTCATGCGGGAAAGCAGGCACGGTTCCCCGTGCAGGGGAATGTAGCCCCGGTCCCTCAGGCAGGACAGGCAGCCTCAGTCCCATGGGCAGGAAAGGCAGCCTCAGTTCCTCTGGTGGGAAAGGCAGCTGGGGTTTCTGGTCAGGAAAAGCATCCGAATCCCGGGTGGGAAAGGCATCTAGGTCCCTGTGCCGGGGAGCAGCTGGAACCCCCCAGGCATGAAAGCAGCTGTTTCCATGACAGGAAAGCAACCGGGTCCCCAGGCGGAAACGGCAGCCGGATCCTGGGGTGGAAAAGGCAGCCGGATCCTGGGGTGGAAAAGGCAGCTGGATCCCGGGGTGGAAAGCAGCCGGGTCCCGGGGTGGGAAAGCAGCCGGGTCTGGGTGAAAAAGGCAGCCAGGTCCCGGAGTGGGAAAGCAGCCAGTTTCCAAGGTGGGATAGCAGCTGGGTCCCGGGCGGAAAAGCTGCCAGTCTCAGATAGGAAAGCAGCTGGGACCTGGGGTGGGAAAGCAGCCGGGTCCTGGGGCAGGAAAGCAGCCGGGTCCTGGGGCAGGAAAGCAGCCGGGTTCCAGGGCGGAAAGGTGGCTGGCTTGGATCCTGGAGGGGTGGGAAGGTGGCCGACTCGGGCCCTGAATGGGCAGAAAGGCAACGGGCTCAGACCACTGGAGCAGGTCCTGCTGGCTGGGTTGTTGTACTCACTGCCTCTGGCATGCCCTTATGTTCGATGCGGGTTCCAATCAGTAGAATCTATTGCTGGAAAGTGTCCGAAGTCGAGATCTTGGCTATTGCTTGTGTCTATGGCCTGGATCACAGCTAAAAACCCTAACCTCTGTTCTCCCAGGGACACCATGTGGCTTCTAGTTTGCCATCACGAACCGGAAGGTCCAGGGCTTTTTTTTTTTTTTTTTTTTAAATTCATGTGAGTGCTAAAGAATCCAGTTTGACTTTACAGTTTCAGGGTGCGGGCAGGTCTCTTGAGAAATCACCCAGCAGCAGCTGGTATTCTCGTCCCAGTTGCTGGCAAGACTTGGAACAGATGGTAGTTGATGCCATCACCAGTAGGTAGGATTAGTGGGCATTCGCCTTCTCATTTTTAACATAAAATAACAAGTACGCCGCTGGACCTGGTGGTGCAGTCCTATAATGTCAGCTCCTTGGAAGGCAGGAGAATTGCAAGCTCACGGTCTGCCTGTGCTACAGAGCAAGTTCAAAGGTATCCTAGGCAATCAGCCCCTCTCTCAAGAGGCCCGGGCTGGGGCTCTTAGCATGTGCAGTGCCCTGGGTTCATCCCTAGTACCACAAAAACAAGTTAATAGTCTCTTTCATTTTCACTTATGAATACTTGATTAGTTGTTTTCAGAAGCTGTAGCACTGGCAAGTGTGTTGAATCCTAGAAATTTATGCTGCTTGTTGTATATGCCTCAATTCCCACTAAGCCTGGCCAGTGCACTCTCTCTCTCACTCTCCCAATATCAATGTTTTCCTTTGCTTTTAAAAAAATATCTCTGCTTTGGTAACTTGCATAGAAGTGCACTAAAGATGAAATGTTGTTTCACTGGTCAGGGTGAGGACTGTGGGTGCCCCCAGTGTGGCCCATCGTTCCTTGCCTGTGTAGCACCACCTGCCATTGGAATGGAGGGTGCTCATCAAAACCTGTCCTTCAACACTGTTGGTAATTGTCATTTTACTGTTGGGATTTGGTTGTGCTAAGAGCTATTTGCAACATTTTAAATTTTCCATCATGAAAAGATTATAATATTTGTAAGATTCAAACTGTATTGTTAGGATCCAGGTATTAATTAGTTAATAAGGAAAATCATAAGCACACTGTGAACTAGTTTGGGAGTGCTCTTCTGCTTTTATAGCATGTTGCAGATTTCATGTCTTACAGTTATGTCTCATTAACTGGTGTCTTGAATCAACTCAGTGATGCAGTTGCCTCATTACAGCCCAGTAAGTGCAAAGACCAAACCTTTAGGATCAAGAGATGTTTTGCCAAATAATCGTCAGCTTTATGAGATGGTCCTGACATACAACTTTCATCAAGTAAGTGTTACTCCTAAAACATACATAGGATGTAATTTCTGTGCCATGAAATTACAATTAGAAGTACATGGTTTATGATATATGAAATAGAATGGACTTTTAAAACCTGATTAGTTATTCTTGGGAAATTATGATTCTAAACCAAATTCTAGTAATTCTAACCCAGGTGTAATTTAGTGGTGACCTGGCTTTTGAACCTTATTCAATCTTTATCTGTTTTTTGTTGGCTATGACAAATAACTGAGAAAAACAAAATAAAGGGAATTTTTCATTGGATTCAATCCTTGGCCACTGTGCTTCCAAGCCTGTAGGTCAGGCAGTGGTAGAGGAAGTGTCTAGCAGAGGCAGAGTAAGGCACCAGGGACCAAAGATAACCTTCAAAGGCACTCCCTCCCCCGCCCCGCCCCGCCCCCCCCCCCCAGTGACCTGCTTCCTCCAACTGGGCCTCATCTTCTAATAGTTTCACTACTTCCCAAACAAAATAGCTCTACTAACCGGGTAGCAGTCATTGAACATATGAACTTTGTGAGTCATTTTATATCCAAGCCATAACACAGTGATACCCAGTCATTGATGTCACCTGGCACAGAAGGAGATATATCAGCGATGCCACATTTCTCATTATTTATAGTGTTTGTTCTGATTTGTATGATATCAGAATGAGTGATGAGTATTGCTGATAAAGTATTGGATCAAAGAGCTTTTTAATATCAAGGAGATTTCAGTAAAACAGTTTTTTGAACCATAATATTAATTTGGTTCTAACACTAGGGAGATGATAGATTTTAATGACTTGTTAGATTTGTTTTGTAAAGAAATTAGAGGCCTTGAGAAAGATGCATTATTTTATTGATGAATATATATTATTTAGATAGACAGGCTTGTATTGAAAAGATCATGTATGTGGTGCCAAAATAGTGGATGTTTTTCATTTTCAGATTTTTTTTGTAAGAACATATTTTGAATACATTTAAGTGAAATTATTTTATGTTTATAACAGTATTATAAATCACATCAAATAATATTTTTTTTTAATCTTTCAGCCCAAGAGTGGAGAAGTAACACCTAGCTGTCCACTTCTTTGTGAGTTGTTATATGAGTCAGAATTTGACAGCCAACTCTGGATTATCTTTGATCAGAACAAAAGACAGATGGGTTCAGGAGATGCCTATCCACATCAGGTACAAATCAGCAGTGACTTTTCCTAGACTTAAACAGATAGATTTCTTGTTATAGAAAAGAACTCATGGTTTTTAAAGAGACCATACTTAGTATTTTGTGTTCTTCAAACCACAAGAAGCTTCCTTGCTTAGTGTAGTCATAAAGAACAGACTTGTCCACTTTTCTGCCACTTAGTGCAGGATAAGGATCATACGTGGAGATGCTGACCAGCAGAGCTTTATTTCTAGGGTATTGGAGTTTGAACCAAGCCCCACCACTCGACCCAGCATAGCTGTTGGTGCTAGTAGTACACCTTCTTTCTAAAGGAGCATGGTAATTGTGATGTGCTGGCTGCAAGGAGCACTAAAGCCAGGGGCACATGCCAGCCCATGAGTACTTTCAAGATGAGCACATGCTATGGCCGTGCACTTTGATTTGGGCTGTCATTAAAGAGAAAAAAAAAGTCTCTTAACATATAGCTGGTGGATATTTTTAAAAATATTTTATTCATTTTCAAGCAGAGAGAGAGAACCAGGGCTCCCACCTTGTGAGTCTGGCTTATGTGGGTCCTGGGGAATTGAACCCGGGGCCTTAGGCATTAGAGGCAAGTGCCTTAACCACTGAGCCATCTCTCTAGCCCTAGCTGATAGATATTTTGTCCCTGGTTCAAAACTTCATATTAACAAATGAGATATTTTGCTTTAAATTTTTATAATGTTTTAACTAATAATGAAGATCATTTATAGAGATTTTTACAATTAGTCATTCAAGGAGTGACCATTTGTTCCCCTTAAGCATACCACTGTGTAAGTGCAGACTTTGATTACTTTTAAAATCTCCTCTGAAGAAACTACTAGTGCAGAATACAGCATCCCACCTTCGTGCGCATGTTGCCATATTTCTGATCTCTGCTGGCTTTATTTCCCCTGCGTGTTATAACAAGGGTGTGATGAAATCACTCGTGTGTCATAGATTTTATACACCTCAATTTAGCTAACTTTGACTTTTTCTTCATCTCTCTTGAAGACCCATGAACAGAAATACTGCTTTTGTTAGTCTTATACAAACACTGATTATGTAAGAATATCTTGTTATGGAAAGAATAAGGGCTTCAGAGTCATATCTGGTGTTGGCTCCCTCACTGTACTCTCTTTGTGACTATAGGCAAGCCACTTAATGCCCTTGTCCTGTCTACCCTCCAGCAGCCTAGGCATGTTGGTGTGTAGATGACGTATTTATAGTGTCTTGTCCTGTCCCTCCTTGTAAGCACACTGTAAATGGAAAGTTTCCCCTTTACCCTCTTATTGTCATTTCAGTTTACTTGGCTAAACTAACTTTTCCTTAATGTTTTCTTTTTTAGTATTCTTTGAAATTGGAAAAAGGAGATTATACAATTCGACTACAGATTCGTCATGAGCAAATAAGTGATTTGGAGCGTCTTAAAGATCTTCCGTTTATTGTTTCTCATAGGTTGTCTAATACCTTGAGCTTAGATATTCATGAAAACCATAGCCTTGCTCTTCTAGGAAAGAAGAAATCAAGCAATTTGACATTACCACCCAAATATAACCAGCCCTTCTTTGTTACTTCCTTACCTGATGATAAGTAAGTGTTGATGCTGTTGACACTGAATGACTGACTGGTGATCTTTCTAATGTGGGCTTATACATGTGTAGGCCAGATTTATAATTGTTATCATTTTAGATTGAAGTTATCTCTCACTCTGATTCTTGAAATCTTAGCCATGGGAATTATTTCAGTACAGAATTGTTTGATGGTTTTCCCATAATTTCTTTGTGAAAGTTTCTCTCTTGTTACTTTTATCCCCCTTCTTTAATTCTCTTCTTAGAATCCCTAAGGGGGCAGGACCTGGATGCTACCTGGCAGGATCTTTAACACTGTCAAAGACTGAACTTGGCAAGAAAGCTGTAAGTATTAGTTATTTTACACTGAAAGTACCTATCCCAAAATTTTTGTTTCTTTGAATTTCATTTTGGGCAAAAGAACATACCCAAGGGAGGGCAGAGTTTTAATTGCTTTTGTTTTTCTTGAGTCAGTATATATGAATTACTCTTTGTCTTTTTCACAAGCTTCCTCATGTCCATGCCCTGAGGCCTGTCCTGCCTCAATGGCTGATAATGCTTAAGCTTCTTATGACACATTGTATATCCAAGTTTCTCATTCTCACCCTGGGGAAATGGGATGTCTGTGATTTCTGCCTTAGAGTTACAAATATATATATAGTTTGTTGTGTTTTTGAGGCAGGGTCTCACTCTAGCCCAGGCTGGCCTCAAACTCATGGCGATTCTCCCTCTGCCTCCCAAGTACTGGGACTAAAGGCCTGTGCCACCACACTCAGCCGAGTTACAACTTCAGGTTCCTGTTTCAGTTTTTCTCATCTGTGTTTTCATTACAGATATGTGAAAGGATGGTATTACCAAAGACATGTCACTTTTTGTCATTTCAGGGCAATACCATTACAAGTTGTCTTTCTTACTGCTTTGCAATCCTGTTTACATTAGTTCATACAAAGCTGTTACCTCATGCTGAGATCTGAGAGGAGCTGTTCACATACATCTTGAACATTTTTTTTAATCTTGTCACTGTTGAACCAAGATCATTTATTCACTGTCATTGAAACATATTTTGTGCTAGATAACATTGTTTCCCATGGCATTTCTTAGATCTCATTTCAGTTTACACTCCTTATCCATACATACTATCATATAATTTGAAGTAAATCACTAGTGAACTCTGGAACTCCTACATGGTAGGGTTTGAAGAAATCCTAGCGGTCTTTGTGACTTGATGTCAGGGGCACACACAGCTGCTCCAACTGTGAAACTACGGCTGTGAGTTTTCACCCAGATGATTCTTCCTAAAACTCCACACTTCATGAAAAGTAACAGAAAAGAATTTTTGACCGAAGTATGCTTGTAGCAGTTTGGAAATAGTACTTCCTGACTATAAGGTTAGAGGCAACTGGGAAGACATGTGTGGGACTAGCTGTAGTTAGCTCTAACTAGGGTTAGAGAGGCACATTTTTAGGAAGAGAGCAATAACCTAAAGCTGTTACTAGAGCATTCACCAGATTGTTCATTAAAACTTTCCTCAGTAGTTGGACACTTCTTACATTTTGACAGTTGAGAAGTACCTAATCTGACTTCTCTTTGACTTTGACAGTAATCCTAAGTGGTGCCCTGTGTAAGAGTGCATGGGCTCATGTGATGGTTGGGACATCCTTTCCAAGCAAACTCTGCAGACTGTCGGTTAAATTCAAATGTTTTCAAAAATGTTGCCATACTGATGAAATTTAATGATTTAGTATTTTAGATAAAAAGCTGCAAAACATTTGGCCTTAAAATAGCATATTTGAGTGCATTTTTTATTTTAAAAAACTGAGTTGGCAGTATTGCTTTCTCTAAAGGCATGCCATTTTGATCACAGATCTGACTAGGTACTGTGGCACATACAGGTGGAATATTAAGTTGGAAGAAAGTCAGACAGAGGTGGTGTCTCCATCCTGTGTAGATTATGCATGTTTTCTTACAGAATGTCGTTCTAACTCCCAGGGGCAGTCTGCAGCAAAACGACAAGGAAAATTTAAAAAGGTACTGATTGTCAGTTCTTAAAAACGATGTTTTAAAGCCTGATTTACATAGTTAAACTTTCTCTGTCACTAGCAATCTTCAAAGCATCTCTCCCTCAGTTTCCTTTCTCTGCATCGTCCTGCAGGATAGTGCTCCTAGTTAATGCTACAGGAAGTGCTACTTGTCTAAAAATGGTTTATCAACCAAAAATTATTAGAAGACCCCTGGTTTCCCATGGCTATAGACAACTTTTAATGCTACTCAGCTTTTGCTCCAAATAAGATTATCAGGTAAAAAGTTAGAAAATTTGCATGCCCAAAGCCATAAAGAGATAAATGTGACAAATTAGCTGTGAATGCCAAAGTAGTTATTTTTAAAATGTAAAAATAGTTTTAAATTAGATGATTTGATTAGTAAAATATTCCAGCTTTCAAAGTAAAGTTTCTTCCCTGCTTGTGGCTCTACCTCGAGAGAGGGCAGAGATGAGAGAGCTCTTGGAGATAGCAAGTGCAGAAATGAGAGAGCTCTGGAGATAGCAGGTACAGTGTAAGAGGTGCTGACTGAGAAGGAAGTGCACCTAGATGAGCCTAGGCAGACCTGATGTCCCACAGGGCCTGCCCGACTTCTCTTCATGTGTCAGGCAGCCTGCCTTGACTGTTGTTAGAGTCATATGCTGTAACGAAAGGGACTTCTGTTAGTACCTCAGTGATTTCTTCATGTGAGAGGTAATGGGGTAGGAGAATCAGTCCTGTTTTAAGATATAAACAAAAGATAACTTTATGTTTCTTAATTTATAGTGATATGGAACTGGGGATCACCATTTATTAATAGGTAAAATTCCTTTATTTAAATGTCTTCCCAAATGTCCATACTATTATGTAATGATAAGCACTTTGTTCAAACAGAATGCACCACTAAAAGTCACACTTGTATATAAAAGACTAAAACCCACTCTGACTGAATTGGATAGGGTGCCCCATATGGGGCCATGTGGATTCACTCATTACATCATAATTTCACTTCAGAACTTACATTCATGGCACATACTGATGTATGCATCTTCATGTTATCAAGAAAATAGTTTGAAAGTCACTGCTTTGGAAAGCTGGGGGAAGGTATTCTCAGAACCCATTGCAAATAGAAACCTCATAGCAATAAAGTCATAGCCACTTTTTTTCTTCTTGTGTATTTTGATTGACCTTTTGGGAGTTTTGTTGAATTTTGTTTAGCTACGGGTATACATGGTAGGATAGATAGTACTGAAAATGAGATTGTGATTACTGATGTTTAGTAAAACTGGAGATACAGATGTGGGCAGGTAGAATTACTTCTACCCATTACTGTTTATCTTCAGTGCAAGTATATACAATAAAGACTTATTTAAAAAAATAACCAGAGAGGCTAATTATAATGAAAAATATCTTCACGTATAATGTGACAGATTATAAATAGCATTCAGTATAAAGCTTTTAAAACTTTGAATTTATAGTTACTAATAACTTAAACACTAAGAAAATTGTACTTTTTAAGCCAGAATTTAAATTGTAGTAATGTGTCATGCTGCTGGTTTGACAGGTGAGTTGAACTTTCTGGAAACACTCGTCATTCTGAACATGAATGAAATATTTTGTGAAGGACTAGGATAAATTTCTTTAACTAAAGTGCTAAGTATCTGCCATTGAGAACTTGTAATAGCTCTTCACACTGAAGAGTCTTCTTGACTTAGGAAACTATAATCAAGAGTTCTTGAGATGTAAAGTACAAAAGCATGCCTGTTTAACCCCGAATTGTCCTTGAGAAGTAAGTTAAAAGAAAACTTATTGAAAAAAGAACATATCAAAACACAAAGTTAACAACTCCATTTCCTATTGATGAGGGTTTAAATCTACCACACTTAAAACTGGTAAAACAGTTCTTGTCCTGGAATATTTTATTTAAAACTGGTAAAACAGTTGTACTGGAATGTTTTATAGGATTGTATTAACATTTGTAATTATACTGACTATAAAAACTTGGTATTGTCTTCCTAAGATCATAAGCCTTTCTTTTTTTGATTTTTAGTGATAGCTTAAGCTTGCTCTAACATTTTCTGTTTTTATGGGTCTTTATTGCTTATTACATATTAATGTTAATTGCTAATTTTAAATTCTATTATCTGTCTTCTGTACTAAAATAACAAACTCCTTGTCTTAGATTCAGAGGAGAAATTGCCTCTCACCTCTTTCTAGGCTGAGAAACTGTGGGCAAATCGCTTGCCAACAAATACCATTCACCTTCTGTTCCCGGGATGAAGGAGATGATGATTCATTCCAAAGGCATGATTCCTAACTATAAGTGCACAAATTCGGTTTGGAGGCCAGTTACATCTTTGCTTCCTAGACCATTGTGCTAACAAACATAAGATATTGAAGCCATCTCTTACCTCAGAAACTTGCTGCTACATTATTGGCTCAGATTTTGTGAACCTCAAGCAAGAGAGGAGAAAGCTGGGCAGGATGAGGCCCACCTGCACTCTCCACTCTCTGGAGGCTGATGCAAGAATATCCTGAGTTCAAGGCCAGCCTCAGCTGTGTTGTGAAACAGTGTCTCAAAGAAACAAAAACAAAGAGCAAGCAGGATGGATAGATGGCAAGGTCCAGTCTCCCAGCTAGAAAGAACTAGCCCAGCAGAGACCTGCCTGCTCTTCCCGTCTTCAGCCCCTTGTCTGCGGCTCTTGTGTGCTCTCTGTCTCAGGGAGTGCTATCTCAAATCAGTGATTTTCCTGTGCTTTGAGTCGTTATTTTGTATTGAAATAATATTAGAACTATAGTCATAGATCCTTGTGTACAGTTTCATCATTTTATAACCCCAAACTTTAGTTTCAGAGCATTGTAAAAACGGGCATGTTTATATAGCATGGATACCTCAAAATCCTTCTGAGGGAAGTAGGATCTTGTAAAGCTCAAAATTTTGTCTGAAATACCGTGAGGGCAGTACATTATCTTTTTTTTTTTTTTTTTTTTTTTTTTCGAGGTAGGGTCTCACTCTAGTCCATGCTGACCTGGAATTCACTATGTAGTCTCAGGGTGGCCTTGAACTCTCGGTGATCCTCCTACCTCTGCCTCCAGAGTGCTGGGATTAAAGGCGTGCACCACCACGCCCAGCTTACATTATCTTTTTGATAATATAAATATGCTGTTATTTTAGAAACTTTGCTAATTAAGAGAAATGTAAGATTTTAACTCATCAGCATTTTAATATAAACCTGAAGACAGACTATAAGAAAATGAATTAATAAATGATCATCCGACAATCAGGTTTGTGCCAAAAACAAAACCAAGGCTAACATAAAATTTTATTTTCCCAGCACTGTATTACTTTTTAAAGGATTTACATACAATAAATTTTAAATTGCATGTGTCTTCTTTCAACACAAAACTCTCCAAAAGAACTACAGACTTGTTTCCTCCTCATTCTCTCCCCTCACCTCTCTCTTGTCTTTCTCCTCTTTCTCTTTTCAGTGGTCTCAGAGCTTCTGGATGACAAAGTGATTTGTGCCAGGCTACTCCATCCCCCTTCTAGCCTTGCTGTTCTTGATCTTCCCTAGGTCCAAGCCCTGCTGGTTCTACCTCCAAATACCCACCCTTGTCATCTAGTCCCATAGAGATCACTTGTTTCTTTAAATATATGTATATATATACATATATATATATATATAGTCTTATATATATATATTTTAATATACAGTTGCAAGCAGATAGATACAATGTGTATATGGGAACACAGGGCCTCCAGCCACTGTAAATGAACTACAGATGCATGTGCCACTTTGTGCATCTGGCTTATGTGGGTACTGGGGATTTGAACCCAGTTTTTAGTTAGGCTTTATAGGCAAGTGCCTTAACCACTGGCATTCTCTCTAGCCCATGATTCCTTCATCTCTCTACTTGTGCCTTCGATGATCCATTCTCCAAATATTATAAAAAGTTATTAAAAAGCAAACCCTAAATTTAATCCATACAAGATTAAGTCCTTAAAAAACAAAGACTTTGTTGAGATCTCAGCACTAAATAAGACATCTCTTGTTACACCCTCCAAGGCTCAGGGAATATTGGGGAAGAGGTGTCAGGAAGAAAACGAGCCAAAGGATGGGAGGAGTGCTGTCTTGTGGACACAATGTGGCATTGCACTCATGACTTCATAGTTGCTGTCATTACCTGCATGATGTTGGGCCCTTTAATATGTCTTGGATAATAGAAGAGAGAGAAATAACCTGAAAGTAAAGACTCGTTGGAAACAAAGGTTCAGTGGGAGGGGTATAGGGCAGGGGTGCAAAAAAGTATGTGCTCAATACATTATGAACATATAGGAAAACTTGACATATAAGTCATATTTCATAAGAGTTTTTGGGTTTGCTTTCTTGGATATTTAAGGTTGATATTTCTTTTACCATATTATATTAAGCCTCATGCAATATGGTCATAAACACTTTGTCCGTATACATAAGTGTGCTTGCCATACAACAGGTTCAGGCTTTTACACTTATTCATCTTCTATCTTCAAACAGAAGATCCTGAATTGCACGAGCTTCTTCCTTACTGGGTGTTAATTAGGTTCATTCATAGAGGGCATTTAGGCTCACTGAGCTTTCCTTTCCGTAACCACCATGTTGGCTTTATCTGCCCCATCTAACAGCTGCTCTCTGCTTCTGTCTGCTTCATTGTCTTCATGTCAGATGCCAGTTTCTTTTGTTGAATGTCTTGACTGCCCCACCTTTAGTGTGTGTTTTTAAGGGCTGGAAAGGCCTTATTTGATCTCTTCCTTAGCTGTTAGAAGTAAGGATCTCACCTCCTTTCTGTTTCACTATTTCCTCCCCTGCTCTGATGTAAAATGTAAAAGGTCAGTGTAATGTGTCACTATTGTGTCAAATGCAGCTAGGATTGCCAAAAACACTCATGGAGGAAAGTTTGTTCTTAATTGCTTATTTTTAAAGAGTTGATCGAAGTATTGGTGTTTTTTTAATGGGGGAAGGAGGGCTTCAGTAATTGCAGATTAGCATTTTTGACATTTTGTGACCCTTAGAATCTGGAATACAGTATACTACAACTTAGGCACAACCATGTTATGATTTTAAACTATGTAAATTCAGCACATTGATCTAAGTATCTCTTTCCACATTTGTAGGATATAATCCCTGTTCATTACTACCTAATTCCTCCACCAACAAAGACTAAGAATGGCAGCAAAGATAAAGAGAAGGATTCAGAAAAAGAGAAAGACTTGAAAGAAGAGTTCACTGAGGCATTACGTGATCTTAAAATTCAATGGATGACAAAGTAGGTTTTTGACTAGAATTTTATCCTCTAAACTTTTGTCTTGTCTTCCTAAACTATAATAATTTGGGGGGTACATGAATAGACTAGCATTAGAATTGTTAACTGAATGGTAGGGTTGTGGGATTATTTTATTCTCTTTTAAAAAAAATTTTTTTTTAGAGAGACAGACAGAGAGGAGAGAGAATGGGTACAAACCAGGGCCACTTGCTACTGCAGATGAACTCAGACATATGTGCCATTTTGTGCATCTGGCCCTACATGGAAACTGTTGAATTGAACCCCAGGCCTTTGCAAGCAAGTGCCTTTAAACACTGAGCCATCTCTCCAGCCGCTCTTTTATTCTCTTGTGTTTATTTTTATAACTATATTTTGTGATAAAATATATAAAATTTTTATTTTAATCATTTAATATACTCCTAAAGAGTTTTATTGGAGCCCATAAAAAAAAATGTTTGCCTACTCTCCAAAGCATGGTTTGCCCACTAAATAATGTAACTCATTATGGATAATAAATATTAAAAAAAAAAAGATGATCATTACCCTTTTATTTTTTTTCTTAGGCTTTGCATGTGTAAGTAATAATGTATTCTAATGATCTTGTTATTTTGTGGGTGCATTTTATGTGTCATGTGAAATAATCCTTTAAAGGTTCATTTTATTAACTTGATAGCTTATGACTGTGGATGTGTAGTATATATTTAACATTTTATTTGGAATATATGTTTCTAGCTTTTCTCCTTAATGATATGATGAACCTTTTTATACAGAGTTTTGAGATTGCTTTTGTTGTTAGTTGCTGTTGCTCTCACATGTTTTATTGTTTGAAACAGGGTCTCATGTAGCCTAGACTATCCTCCAAATCATTATACAATTTTTGAAATGACTTTGGACTCCTAGTCCTCCTGCCTCCACCTCCTAGTTGCTGGGTTATAGGTGTGTTTGTGCCACCACACTTGGCCTAACGCAGGTTTTTAAATTTTCTTTTACGTAGCATAGTGCAATTGATTAACTTTCTTAATTTTTCTAAAAAAATATTTATTTATTGAATTTGTTAGTTTGTATGTGAGAAAGAGGGAAAGAGGCAGAGAGAGAGAGAGAGAAAGAAAAAGAGAGAGAGAGAATGAATGAGAATGGGTGCACCAGGGCTTCCAGCCACTGCAAATGAACTCCAGACACATGCTCCATTGTGCATCTGGCTTTACATGGGTCCTAGGGAATCAAACTCGGGTACTTCTGCTTTGCAGGCAAGTGCCTTAACTGCTAAGCCATCTCTCCAGCCCTGAATTTTTAAGTTATCATACTATGTTTTGCAAAATCGCTTTCTAGTATGAATATGATTTCTACTTCATGTAGCTATCTTAGTACTAAATATGGAGCTTTTTTTGTTTTTGTTTTTGTTTTTTTCCCTAAGGTAGGGTCTCAGTCTAGCCCAAGCTGACCTGGAACACATTCTATAGCCCCAGGCTGGCCTTAAACCTACAGGGATGTTCCTACCTTAGCCTCCCGAGCGCTGGGTTTAAGATGTGCACCACCGCGCCTGGCAAGTGTAGCTTCTTATGTTAGCTGTTGTTTACTTCTCAGTTGAACATGTTCTCTGCCCATTCTTCTATAGAAGATTAACATGAGCCCTAGGGGTACATTCCTGTGTCACAGGTTCTCATGTTCATTCTTTGCCTTAGCCTTTTAGCCTTTCTGTGTGCTCACATCAACTGCATTTTCCATTTTTTATGAAGTGTTTTGTTTTTATTACTGATATTCTGTGTGAGTCCTCTTTACTGGACTACATATACACCCTTGCAGCTATGTGGTCTTAGAGGGAGAGAAGTCTTTTTAATGTGAAAATAATTCCCAAGGACTAAACTGTTACGGTGTCAGTCCACTTCAAAGACACTGTCCCATTTAAAGCAAGGTTGTGTTTCCATCAGAAGTCAATTTACTAGGACTGTTTTTGGTTCATTTGGCATGTTACAAGGAGATGACAATACAATGTCAAATTCTTCACAAGTGAAATTGCAAAGATTGTCTTGCAACATGAGTGCCTATGAAGCCCCATGATTCTACTTCCCAGTAAAAGTAGTGAAAAATATTAATAAAATAAAACCCTCTCTGAGTTTCTAGAAAAGTTTCCAGTTAGGTAAAGAGCACAAAAGCACACTGTAAATGAGGAAACCGCTCTTCAGAATCTAGTTAAGTACAACAAGAAAGTCTTGTGACACTTGATGTGAGGCCTCTGCCTCCCTCCTACTTCCTTTACTTCACAGTGGTGCCACTAGGAACACAGTCTCCCTTGTGCCATACCTCCCAGTAAGAAGAAAGCCGGACGTTATTTCTCAATCTGCCCATCTGTTAACTGCTTATTGCATGGGATCTAAGTTCCAGCTCAGTGCAGTCCAAATGTGGTGATTCCCTTTTGCTGCCCATTACCCATTTGGGGTGTGCTCTTGATAACACTGGAGCTCTCATCTTAGGAAGCTACTGATCCACACCTGACCAGGCAAGTCAAGAAGTCTCCCTTCATCAAAATTGCTCAGCCCTGAAAGTAGGAATATCACTTAAGAACATCGTGCTGTGCCCCATCTGCTGCTCAGGACATGGGCTAAGATTTTGTTGCCGGGCACAGGGAAGGGTTTACAAATGATGACGACCAATTTCTTCCTGAAAGATGGAGAAGTTCCACCTAAGGGCTTTCAAAACAGCACAGGAAAAAAAAAAGTAATAAAGGAAAGTTAACTGAGCTTCAGAGAAGTGTAGAGAATACTATAAGCATACCAAAATCAATGTAATGGGAATACTAGGAAAAGAAAGAATTGGAAAGCTGAGAAACTATTTGAAGAAATAATGTCTGAAGACTTTCCATATGTATTGAAAGAACATTAATCTGTATATCCAGCTAGCTCAGTAAACTCCAAGTAAAATAAATGCAAAGACAGCTACTAACAGATGTCAGTCATGTACAACATGACATGTTAGTCAACAACAGACTCTATACAGCTGTGAGCCCATCATTGCCCAGTGATGTCATAGTCCTTGTAGCAGTTACCTTCTTGTTGCTTGGACAAAGCACCAAACCAGAAGCATCTGGTGGGAGGAAGGGGTTTAGTTCAGGTTTACAGTTTCAAGGGGAAGTTTCATCATGGCACGTCAGAGCAGAGACTGGGTACCATATCTTGCCACAGCCGTGGGGAAGTAGCAGCAAGTGCAAGCTGGCTCTGACAAGTGACAGCTAGGCTCCCCCATCTCCCCCCCCCAGCAAAACACCTCCTCCAGCAAGACCTCCTCCCAAATTACCACAGGCAGGGATTGAGTTGAAGGCTTAATCAGAAACACATGAAAATATTGGGGACATGTCACAGTCAAACTGCCACAGACCTCATGATGTCAGATGTACAGATACATTGCTCAAGTGTTTAGCCTGCAGCGCTGCAGTTATGTACAGAGCATATACCCAGCAATGAGAACACATGCCCATCACTGGTTTGTGTATGTGTGTACTATGCTGTGCTTATACCTACTTACACGAGTTTCCTATAAAGGAATGTGCCAGGCTAGCATAGCCAGCAGCCCCATACGTCTCTTTACTATCAAGCAGATTGTAATGAGTTAAGACATATATGGTTACTCTTAAAAGCAACCACTAAAAACAATTATTGAAAAGTAATGAACTTTAATACTCCATGAAAAAGATGTGAAGTAGAACTCAAAGATGCAGAACACATAGAAGATAAGAGGCTAAATAGCAGAAGTTAGTCCAAGTCTATCAGTAGCAAAATTAAAAGGAAATTAATATTAACATCAAAAATAATAAAATATATTTAACTCAAAATAAATTTAACTCAAAATGCAAAATGTACACTCTATAACTATTTTTAAAAACATATTTGATTAAAAAACAAAAAGCCTAAAGAAGACCCGAGTAATATGCCATGTTACTACTGTGCCATTCTCCTCCACGCGAATCTAGGAGAGTCCCCACCAGAATCCTCACTGACTTCTCTCTGTAGAGTTTAACAAGCCGATTCTACAATTCATATGGAATTACAAAAGACCCAGAATAGCTAGACTCTCCTGAAAAAGAAAAAGCCAAGTTGGCCTCCCAAGCCCTGATTTCAAGACTTACTGTATCTGAGTACTGTAGTGCCCATAATCCCAGCATGGGGTGGGATGTGATAGGAGAACTGCAGTGGGTCAAGGCCAGCCTGGGCAGTTTAGTGACTCTTATCTAAAACACAGAGAGGGCCCTGCTGTATGTTTCCCTAGGGTACATGTGGCCTCTGTCAGTTAAATCTCCTGTACGACCAAAAATACAAAATAAAAAAGACTTTGCCAGAAAGCCGAGTTTCCATATTGCTCAACATTCTCCCTCTAAAGCATTACAAAGAAGAAAGCTCTGTATTCACTCAGAAACTTGTATGTGGACATCTATAGAAACATTCACAATAGCCAATGGGTAGACATAGTCTACATATTCATCACCCGATGAATGTTAAGGAAATGCAGTCTATCCATACAGGAATGCTATTCAAACATAAAACAGACTGTACCTGCTAAAACTTGAAAATGTATACTGAGTGAAAGTAACAATCACAATAGACCAACTCTCACTCTGTTCATAATAAAAATCCAAAATAGGAAAGCCTATAAAGACAGAAACTGAAACTGAAGTAGCTTAGTGGGTGCTTGGGGTTAAGGAAACTGGAGTTGCTGAGGAAGATTAAGGGTGGGGGTTCTTTTTATGTTGGCAAAAATGTTTTAAATTAGCTGTGATGGGTGTGTGCGTGTGTGTGTTACACCAAATCTGTTGAAATAGACACTTAAGATGGGTGAGTTGTGTGGGATGTGAAGCATGTAAAACATGCAGAATTTAGTGCCATTGGTGCAGATGGCACTAGGGAACTAGACACGTGACTCACAGAGCCCAACAAACATGGCTACCTGTCCAGACACTGGAAGGGGGGGATGAAATGGAGGGTCACCTATGGGTGTTTTAGAAGAGATCCTGAATCCCTGATTATGTATGTATGTATGTATGTATGTATGTATGTGAGGTAAAACTGCCTGTATAATTAAGCTGCAGTAGATTTAAGTATCAATTGAAGATGCTGGAAGTTTTCCTTTTGGATGCTTGCCAGAAGACAAAACACACACGCACACTTACAGAACAACTTGTAGTAGTAAGAACTGTGTACTTGCATGACTAAAAGTTTAGTTTATCTGTTAATTAAGGTTACTTTAATGAAACATTTCACTATAAGAAATTCTTGTCAACCTTATTTTCATACTATTTCTATGAAATTTTGAGTATTTAAGTGAATCTTATTGTCTGTGGTGCTATTTATTTACCACTTGGGTGGTGATTTGCCTTGTTTTTATCCTAACGCCTGAGTCACAGCTCCATGTGGTTTTATTTGGCTCCCTCAGGGAGCATGCTTTGTCTCTTCCTTATTAAGACTTTAGAATTTTCTTTATATAGATCTTAGATATTTTCAGAGTTTTGATCTTCTCCTGCTCTTTATGAATGTGCTTTTCTCCTTTTTAAAAATTTGCTTTTTTTCTTTTTGATATGAATGTTTTCCTCATGTTTAACATTTAGTTATAACCAGTTATTAAATCAATCTGCTAACCCTTATTTTTATTCTTTTTCTTTTTTAAAAAATATATTATGAATAAGTATATACATTGTATGAGCAAATCTAGTGAATATGTCCCCGTTTCCCTCCTCTCTGTCCCCTACCTACTGGGGTCCTTCCTCAGTGCACATACTGGATCTGTCCATATGTTAGGGGGTATGAAATGCACCAGAGGTAACCAGGTTTTCTTTCTTTCTTTCTTTTTTCTTCCCTCTTTGTACATTGTTGCTGAGGGGGACAGTGTCTCAGGATATTCTCCCCCACCATAGCTCTTATATTCTTTCCGCCCCCTCTTCCACTTAGTTCCCTGAGTCATAGTGGGTGAGTTTTGAGTCTGTTTTGTTGTTGAGATCTTAAGTATCTCTGGATCTTTGCCCTGGGTTGTACTGGGTATCATTGGTATCTGTCTCCATTGACCTATCATGGGTTATCAGACTTGCTGTAGTTATTGGTCTCCTGTTTGTCTCGTCATTTTCTGGTAGGTTTCTTTAGAGCCCTGTGTGAAGGGTAGGTATGGTTTGTCTCCTGCCAGGATGTCAGCCTTCTACTTGTTGATGGAATTGGGTTGTCCCCGGCTCTCTCAATACCTTCTGAAAAATACAAACAGAATCTCCATTGGAGACTGAGATCAATATAGGTTAAATGAGACAACATTGCTATTTTGTCTAACTCCTAATGAGTGTAGCCTCTCTGTAGCTTTCTGGTAGTAGAATTTTCCCCTAGGAGCCCGAGATCTTGGTTCCCATAGGATTATGCCATGGATCCAAGTTCTGGTTCCTTGTCACTAAGTGGATCTCTTAGCCAATCATTAAGCTGTTGATTACCCTCCTCAGTTTAGTGCCACTATTGCACAGATGAGTATTTCTTGACTTGCTGGTCTCTTCCTATTTTTTTTTTCTTGTTGAATTCTTAACAGCAATAATTTTTAGTTTTTCTTGATGCTTTGGGTAAATATTTAAGCTACTGCAAATAATTACATTTCTTTTTTGTGATTATATTTCTATTTAAAGCTGATCCTTATGATAATGACTAGAACTTCCAAACAATGTTACATAGTACAGAAGACAAAATTTTGTTACATAATATAAAAGACAAAAATTCCTTTAAAAAATAGTGAATGTTTCTCTTTTATCTCCACAGGCTGGATTCTAGTGACATTTATAATGAGTTGAAAGAAACGTACCCTGCTTATCTTCCTCTGTACGTTGCACGGCTTCATCAGTTAGATGCTGAGAAGGTTGGATGTGTTCTTTTTAAAAATAATATACTTTGTTTATAATAGTAGAAAAATGTGTTTTGAATATAGATGCATCCTTATCTGTGCCTTCTGAAAGTCTATCTCAGATCAGGCAAGGACTCATGTGCTATATATGAATTTGTGGTTGTTTAGAAAGAATTTGTTTCATTTATATTTCCATGTGGCATAGAATTAACAGGAGTCATAGCTCTGCAATCTCAATGATATGCAAGAAAGGGATTTCTCTTGCTTTAAAAAAATTCTTACAAACTGTTTTAAATTTGTTTATTTTCATTGCTGAACAAAATGTAAGCTAGGTAGTTTGACATGAGCTCAAGCTTTCCAGAGTTGGGGGCAAGTACAAAAGCCAGGTGATAGCATGGATACCCAGGCTGCAGGGACAGGACTGTGCCATGGCTGAGACAGTGTCTGATTGAGATGCTCATTTTCTTTTTTTTTTTTTTTTTCTTTTTCTTTATTCCTTCTCAGGAGCGAATGAAAAGACTTAATGAAATTGTTGAGGCTGCGAATGCTGTTATTTCTCACATCGATCAAACCGCCCTGGCACTTTATATTGCCATGAAGACCGACCCCAGGCCTGATGCAGCTACTATAAAAAAGTACCTAACCAGTAAATAATCTTTCTTGCATCTCATTTCTTAGTCACTTGTTTTAAAATTAGGACCATGTCGTTGAGGATTTTACTTCCTGGTGCTTGTCATCTCCTCATAATCAGAGTCCTCAGATTTCTTCACGCCTTTAAGATACAACCAGGAAAGCCTTGGCCTTCCCTGCCAGGTGCTAGTGGAGGATGGGCTGAGTACTTAGGATCAGCAGTGCTGCCATTGGGGGTTTGCATGAACTGAACAGAAAGAGAAGCTGATATCTTAGGAAGTTTATTTTCAAGTTATTTTCCAGTAGCGTGGAAAACAAAACCTAGTTTGTAATGCCTCACGAAATAAGTTAAAAGTATTACCTTGAAACGTTAGTTTTAGATAAGTCACTTTGCAATATTTCTAGGGCAAAGAGAAGAGAGGGCTTATAGATTTGCCAATATAAACCCTAATAGTGTATGTTCAGTGGTGCTTCAGAGATTGGTGTGATTTCAGTCTCTTTCACCCTTTTGTGAGCTCCTGTCATCCTCCTGTGGGTAACTTACCCAACGTGCCTTTCCTCTATCTCTGGTTTATTTTCAACATGATAGATCATTAACTTATGAAGGAATAAATATCTTCATTCTTCAACAGTTATTGTAGCTGGTAAACCAGAACTATTTGAACAACTATAGTTTTCCTTAAAAGAAAGAGGAACTTTACTATTCTTGGTAATAAACTCTGGCACCTCACAGGTCCAGTTTCATCTTCACTCCAAATGTGTTCAAGTTGATAGTGACCTCTTAGCTGAACTCCTGGTCAGATGACCTCAGCCCTGGCAAGAAGCAGTGCTTTGAATGTGAATGTATGCCCGCCTCCCTCAGCCCGAGGTATTTTTGATTCAAATTGAGCTTGCAACTTGAGTCCCCAGCAGTCTGCTAGAAGAGGTGTCTGTGGGGCAGATTTTTAGCCCAGCCCTGCTAAGTGTATAGAGAGTCAGTTGGAGCTCTGGCTGTTTGTGCTTGCTGGCTATTTGGTGATATGTCTGTTTTGGATCTATGGAAGTGAGCCAGCTTTTTCCACCATTCATAGTGTTTCTCCTGGATTCTATAATTCTGAAATAAACCCTTTCTTCCCAAAAGCTGCTTCTGGTCGATATTTGTCCCAGCAACGAAAGGTAACTGTAACAGTCTTGGGTAGCATTCCAGTCTTGACGTGCCAGGTCGCACTAAGTCAGCAGACTCCCAGTGTGTAGTGCTAACAGATAAGCCTGGAACCCAGGCACTTCCCAACTTCCCATCATTCTCGTAAGTCCAGTAGATTACACATGTTGTGTACTTCATTCTTGGACCTTCAGATTCAGTCTCACTGTTAAACAGGATATTGTAGTTACCTTTGCATTGCTGAGACAAAACACTCAACCAAAGGTTGCTAATGGGATGAAAGGTTTCTTTGGCTTGGAATCTCAGAGGAAGTTTCATGATGGCAAGAGAAAGCACAGCATAAACAGGATGTTCCTCTGCCATAGCAGGTGTAGGACAGCAACCAAAGTGAGTTGGGCTCTGGCAAGGGGAGCTGGCTCTAGCACCTCCAATCCCGCCTCCAGAAGAACACTTCCTTCAGCAAGGTACCACCAGCTAGGGACCAAGCATTGAAAACACATAAATTCAAAGCACACCACACAGTTATCCATGGTCAGGTGCCTCGCAGTCACTTTCTTAGGGCAGTGGTAAGCCCTCATTGTCCTTATGTGTATATGACGTGAGTCAGACACAGTGCCTCAGGTAAGCATTTAGAGATGAACTAAATTTTCTTGAGTGGAATTTTTTTTTTTAAATATATTTTATTTATTTATGAGAGAGAGAGAGAGAGAGAGAGAGAGAGAATGGGCACAGCATGAACTCCAGACATATACGCCCTCTTGTGCATCTGGCTTTATATGGGCTCTGGGGAATTGAACTTGGGTCCTTCTGCATTGCAGACAGATGCCTTAACCGCTAAGCCATCTCTTCAGCCCCCTCTTGAGTGGAATTTTGAGCTAAATTTTTCTTGAGTGAAAGTTAAGAGTTCTCAGCAGTTATGTATGAGTGCCTAATCTGGGCCAGGGATGGTTCTAGGCATTTGCAGAATACACTAGAAAGAAGCAAAGATGCTTGCCCCAGGACGGGGGTTACCACAGTGACTGAGAGCAGAGCCCAGAGCTGGATGGCTAAGCATAATCGAATCCCAAATATTCTTGTGCCCCACTTGTCTCCTCTGCAAAATAAGGGTAATTTTGACTTTAAATAAATTAATATATTAAATGCTCAAACTGTTGATATAGCTTCAGTAAGCATTATATTGCTGTACTCATACATAAAATCATGTTCACAGCTAGAATCATCTCACTGTCTTTCAGAACTTAGACATTAATGAATACATAGTCCCAGTGCTGGGGACCAAGTGCACAGCCTTCCACTTGAGGGCAAGCACTGTACCACTCGGCTTAACCCCAACTTCTATAATTGCTGTTAATAAGAAATGTAAAGCCTTAAAAGCAACTGCTGATTAAGAGTTATGTAGCTGACAGATTGTATAGCTGATACCCCAACTCATTTATTCTACATGTGTGCTGCATTTGATGTTCATTAATAAGGAATGTCATTTGTTATACAACACAGATGGATGCACATGATTGTACAGACTTTCTGCATGGTGAATTGTAGACAAAAGAGTGATGCATTTAGCCTCAGACTGTCCTTTTGAAGAACTTCTACTGACCTGGGAAATTTTTTGTTGATTTGCTCTCCAGCGATATGGACAAGCAGAAATCCACCCTGGTAGATGCCCTTTGCAGAAAAGGATGTGCCCTAGCAGACCACCTCCTCCACACGCAGCCTAACGACGGGGCGGCAGCCGGAGATGCAGAAGGGAAAGAAGAAGAAGGAGAAAGTGCTTTGGACTCTCTGTCAGAAACATTTTGGGAAACTACAAAATGGACAGATCTTTTTGACACTAAGGTAACCCTTCTGCTGCTTGTCTTAGCACAAGTTGGTGACCTCCTAGACACTCCAGTGCCCAACTACCTCCAGAAGAGGAAGGAAGCAAAGCTCTGCTCTGTGGAAGACCTTTCTTGGCTCTAATGCCTCATATTTGTCCTGCTAGGGAGATAACACAATCAGTAAAGTGCTTGCCTTGCAAGCATAAGGACCTGGGTTCAATCCCCAGTACTGACATAATATGAGTCCCAGTGCTAAGACAACGATGGCAAGAAGATCCCTGGGCTCACTGGCAGCCAGATTAGTGAGAGAGACCCTGTCTGCAAGGAGTTGATAGTGTTCCTGAGAATGGCTCCTGATACATTCCTCTGGCTTTCACATTGCACACATGTGCCTAAACACAAATGCACATCCACACATGCATTAAAAAGTACACCTTTAATTGCAGCACTCAGGAGGCAGAGATAGGAGGATTGCCATGAGTTCGAGGCCACCCTGAGACTACATAGTGAATTCCAGGTCAGCCTGGGCTACAGGAAGACCATATCTCAAAAACAAACAAACAAACAAAAAAGTATAGAAAGTAAACATTTTAGCAGTGTGTATGATCTGTTTAAAAAAAAATTCTGAAAGCAGTGTTAAACCAGTTCTGTATTAAGCCAAACTTAAGAAAATCTAGAAATTGTCTCTGCTTCTATTTATGTGTTGGTTAATATATATTTATTGTCCTCAAAACTCTAACTTCTAAATATCTCAAATTTTATATAACCAGTTTTAAACTCATATTTGGGAACGGAAAATTGGAATTTTTTTTTTGTATTTGGATTATAGAAAGTACTTTAGATCTGTTATCCTTTTTTTTTGGGGGGGGGGGTTGAGGTAGGGTCACACTCTAGCCCAGGCTGACCTGGAAGTCACTATATAGTCTCAGGGTGGCCTTGAACTCACAGTGATCCTCCTACCTCTGCCTCCCAAGTGCTGGTATTAAAGGTGTGCACCACCACGCCCAGCTTATTTTTTTTTTATTATAGATTATATAGCTAGCTACACGTTTTTATCAGCCTTCCTGTCTTACAGAGATGAAGGAAGAGTGAAAAGTCTGAATTCTCACCAGTACACCATTGTTTTAGGTGTTGATTGTTGGCTCTCAGGATTAACTGTGATAATTTGTAATAAAGAACCCTGAAAGTAGAGAAAATTCTTTGATTGCATCCGACTCCCCTCAGTGCATGGTGTCTTCATAGAAAGCCCACTTAGGAGGCAGAAGGCACAGCACCACACAGAGGGCAAGTGTTAGGATGCGAAATTCAGCTCCTCAGTTTGATTTCTCCCTTTGCCATGTTTATCTGTGACCTTGAATGAGGACAGTGACTTCCCTACCTTCAGGTCTTCTGAGTAAGTATCAAGCTTATGAAAGGTCCCAATGCTATTGCTATTATGTTAACAGTTATTGAAAGTCGGCTGTGTGCTAAACCCCACTTCACACTGGACACACAAAGATGAATTAGACTAGTCTCTGTCAGTGAGGAAGGTGACAGAGGGTGATAAACACTGAGTGAATACCACAGTGAGAGCTGTACTCACCATGATCCTCAGCACTCAGGCAGTCCTGATCCCTTCACTGTGATGTGGTAACGGTTGTGAACGCGTGGCATGGCTAGAATACAAATCGGCATGACGAGATGAAAAAGTGCAGATGAAAAATAGAAATAAACAGGTGTATTTGTCAGAGGCAATGCATTAAAGGAACACATTTTTATAAAAAAAAAATGCAATGGTCATATGCAATCTTTCTATCTGCCAGTTCAAATGGTAAAAAGTTTATATTAGCTCCTTTAGATCTTGACTTAGAGTGATTTTTTTTCTGAAGCTCAGACATCCTATGTCTAGTGTGGTTCTCATAGTAGATTATAACTGGTGAGTCAGTGAGTGATTTATAGTGATTTTTTAAAATTTCTAACTTGTTTTTCTGTAATTTTATTAGCTCTAGTTTATTTTGCATGCAGGGGTGTTTTTTT
>PVHP010011453.1:0-45173 GCA_004024765.1 Zapus hudsonius | reverse complement strand
GAGGGCCAGATGAGATCAGAAGATGCCCAACACCTGATTTCTCATGATACAAGAAGGAACACTCCCAACTTGGATTAGAACTCTTGCCTGACATTGATCTGTAATGCACCCTGCAGATCGCAGCCCCACCCAGGTATGGGTGGACTCGATGATCCATCCTCTAGATCAAACACCAAATCAGATCCTTCACCGCCTACCTAACTAAACCCTGTAAAGGAGGCAGCTTGGGTGGGGAGCTTGGCTCTGCTTCCTGGGGTCTTCTTCCTGTGACCCTCTCATCTGTATCTGGTGTGGTCTGAGCTTTCCCCACGTGAGTCTCCATTCCCAGACCGTCTTGCCAGGTGGTGAGGGGAGACCTAACCTTGTCTTTTAATGTCTCTTTAATTCTGGTCTCTCTGCTCTGTCTGATGGTTTCCAATTTACCATGTGTGGATTTCCACTCTGAATCAGACATGTGGGCTCTCTCCTTTCCCCACTCACCCCCTTGAGCTGATGTCAAGTGTGTTTCCTGCTTTAATCTCAACCTCCCGGCTCTGTCTGTTTCACGGTCTCTGAACCTACTATGAGCTGATGGTCACTGGGGTCTGCCACATGGGTTTGCAGCCCCTTTGGAACTTCACCTTCTACACCCGTTGATCTGGCTTCCCACGTGTTTGCAACCCCTTCTGAACTTCACTTTGTAAACCTGTTTCTCTAGCTCTTGAGGGTTCTTGGCTCCATTCTAACTTTACTCTCTAAGCTTCAATTTCTCATTCACTTCCACTTTTCTGAAATATGTTTTCCACCTGAAAATGTTCCATTCTTCCTTTCTCGGTCCCGTTTCCCTTTAAATAAGCCCCACAAATTGTAATTCCATATCAAATAAACTCAATAATTCATAATTCATCCTTCTTGGTTCTGTCTTTATTATTCTTCACTAAAGATTAGGAAAGAACCTGACACTTGGCATTTATAAATCTGGGGGACACCCCCTGAACCTCAAATTTCACACATCACCATTTCTAAGATTGGCTCCCCTCCCAGTTCTAGCACTGAATCTGTCTCTAAAGGCCATGCACATTCCTTCCCAAGGGAAAGCACAGTGAGAGTTGTTAATGAGGCAGAGACATCAGGTGTCTCATGGCGTAAGGTGACACAGAATGTTAGTGTTTTCTGGTCACTTGTAATCCATTTTCTTGCATTTATGTGTTGCTTCTTTTAGAAATAGTGGTTCCAATTTTACCCTAAGTGCATGTTTTCACATTTTCCAGTAACTAGAGCAGAATTCTCTTCTGGTTAGTCAGGATGTTTAAATGGCACTCAGTGGTCACCACTTGTGAGTCATGATGATGTACAGTGATACTCAGCATGCAAAGGACACAGTGACACTCCTCAGCCAGTTCTGCATGGAAAGACACACATAACCTATCACACCTCTGAAGGAGCCTACCCAGAAAGTTCTGGCTAATGAGGGGAAGATAAACTTCTACAAAAGAATTAGTATCCTAGAAAAATTTACTCTTTGCTTGAAAAGAGACAGGGATAACAGGAAGCTGAATTCGGGAAACTCACTGGCTGGCATATTGGATGAACAATGTAGAAAGAGCGAATGAGAAAGTGTTTTGGGATGATCATGTTAAGTCAGTGCCAACAAGTTTCTTGGCTCTGTGACTATTATATGCACAAATATTCCTGGCAGACTGTTTGATGCATATTAGGAAATCAATATGCATTATAAATGTTCCTGGAAAGAATGAACAAAAAAGCTAAGGGCACAGAATTTAGAACTGCAATAATACTGTTTATTGGTCTTTTAGAAATTTATCCTTGAGTTGAAAAGAGCTTTGATGTATGCTTAACAATGATAATAAAATAGTATTTATTGAATATTTTCTATATCCTAGGCACATGTTATTTTATTTGATTCTTATTGCTCAATGAGGTAGGTATGATTAGTATGATTCCCATTTTACAAAGGAGTGGTATTCAGCTCCACATTGGCAAAAGTCAGGCTTGGCACACAGGCAAGTCTGACGCCAGAGCCCCCACTCTCACCTTTAAGTATCACTCAGTGATTATCACTGTGAGTCACGATGATGCATTGTGTGGTCTCTGAAGACACGCAAGGCTGCTCTGTATGCTCTGTACCCCATCACAAAGGGAAAGGTCCCCCAAGTGGGCCATCTGGTCACTTTCAAAAATAAGAGAAGAATGGAAGTGAATTCATTTGTACTTACCAATTAGATACCACACACTTAGTAAAGAAAACAATTAGGATGTATCTGGGTCTTGGAAAAATGGAATGGCCTTCCAAGCCAACACGTAAGTTACATTTGTTCCAGCTGGGCTTTTATATTCTCTTATGTATGGTGGACTTATGATCTTCTTTACTTTTCCCTTGATGTTTTCTCATCTTGCAGGCACATAGAATGCATTAGGGAAGTGCTCACCATTTGGTTTCCACACAGTACTCCTTGCTTAAGTTCTTGCCAGGATAAACATGTCCAGATAGTAAATTCATGGAAGCTTGAGAGCTTTGAAGTCTTTGAAAAAATACCTGAAAATTACACAACAATGTTGTATATATACTCACCGGTGAGAGCAAGCCAAAATCACCTTGAGTCCCAGACACATGGCCTCTATAAATCTTAGACTAAGAGGAGAGGAGGGGTGGTCTTGTTTATTTAAGCTCCTGGATCAAGTGGGCATGGTTAGTATCACAGTAATCAACACAATCAGGATGTCCTAGAGGAGCGGCTACTACTTGTGTTCATTTGAAAACCATGCTTATATTAACAGTTAGAGAGGATAGAGTCCATAGTCAAGGTGGTTAATAAAATAGCTCCAATGTTCACTGCAAGGTACATAAGAGAATTAATATTAGCCTGAGAACTGGATTCAAATTTCGAGAGCTCTGGATTGATCAGTGAGAATTTAGTGCTCACTTTAGAGGCCTCACCTTTTTTGGTATGTCAATGTGGTGTGAGCATGTCTGGGTGCTGGGAATTGAACTCTGGTGATATCAGGCCCTCTCAGACCCTCATACTCAATGGCAAGTGCTGAGCCATCTCCCCAGCCCCATAGTAGAGGCTCTTTGAAACGTCATCTGTGTTCCTTTGACTATGCAGAGAGCTTCCCAGTCAGATATGGGGCTCTGTCTGGAGGACACTGAGATTTAGTTACGGTTTTACGTATGTCAGGTTTCAATTATGAAAACCAAAGAAAATATGTTCAAGAGGTACACTTTGATTTCTTGCTTAGTTGGAATCATTTGTTGCTAGGTAAAACACCTGGCATAATTCTCACATTAAATTTTTAGCGAGTTTGTTTCCCACACCTATTTTAAAAACCTTATTGCTAGCTTCCATAATTATAGACCATAGACCATTATGATTCCCTTCCCACCCTCCCTCATAGCTCTTCCCCCTTTCAATTAGTCTCTGATATGTTTCGGTGTCATCATCTTTTCCTCCCATTATGTGTAGGTATTATTAGGCACTTCGAGGTCATGAATATCAAGGCCATTTTGTGTCTGGAAGTTTGTGTTGTAAGCAGTCCTACCCTTCCTTGGCTCTTACAATTTTTCTTTTTTTTATTATTCATAATTAGATACATTGAATGAGCAAAAAAATGAGTTGATATCCCCATTTCCCCAATTTTCCTCTTCCCTGTCCCCAATCAGCTGGATATCCTTCTCCGTGGGTAGTCTGGATCAGTCCATGGGGTAGGGGGTTATCAGGGCCTAGGAGTCAACTCAGTTTCACCCCCCTTTGTGTGTTGTTACTGAGGGGAGCCATGTGTCTGGACATTCTCCCCCACCATGGCTCTTACAATCTTTCTGCCCCCTCTTCCGATCAGTTCCCTGAGTCATAGTGGGTGAGTATTAAGGCTGCTTTATTGTTGAGGTATTAGGGGGTCTCTGGACTTCTGTTTTAGGTTGTGTTGAAAACGTTGGTGTCTGTCTTATCCTGTGTTGACTGACTGGCTGTGGTTATAGGTCTCTTGCTTATCCCTCCACTCTCTGCGGGGTTCCATTTGGATCCTCCATGGAAGATCTGAGGTGGCTCATTTCTTGTAGGGTTGTCAGCATTGGCCTGCAGTTTGTTGGTAGGGTTGGAGGATCCATAGCTCTCTCTCTCTCTCTGCATTCTGAAAAATACAAACAGAATCTCCATTGGAGAGTGAGATCAGTATAGGTTAACGTAGATACACATTTCTGAATTGGCTAGATTCTATTGTTAAGTAGCCTCTTTGTAAATCACTTGTAAAGTGAAATTCTCTTTGGGGCCCCAAGATTCTGGTTCCTGGTGCATTTTGCCCTGAGTCCCCAGTTCCAGTTAAGGGCTCCCCTTCACTGAGTGGATTACTTGGCCAAATTAAAAGCTGTCAGCGAACCATGAAACGAGCACTTGTGCAATGGAGGAGCCAAAGCCTGGGGGAGGCAATCAACAGCTCTTACAGTTTTCTTACCACCTCTTCTGCAACAGACCCTGAGCCTCAGGAAGTATGAGAGATGTCCCACTGCTGAGCACTCCACTGTCACTTCTTCTCAGCACTATGGTGTCTTTGAGTTATCCCAGTGGGTCACCACCTTCTGTAAAAGAGAAGCTTCTTTAGCCAAAACTGAGAGTAGCATTATTATATGGGTATGCTCATTTTTTAAAAAAGTGCTTATAAGGCAGTTTTGTGGGATTGGTATATGTGTTTAGCCAGACAATGGCAGGTGTTACTCCCCCACCATAGGCTTATTGACTAGGTCTTCAGTACCAGGCATGTATTCCCTTCCATGGAGCAGGCCTCCAGTCCAATTAGAGAATGGGTTAGTTTCTCCCATAAGAGATGTTCCACTATTGCACTAGTTGGCCCATTTGGCCTGCCTGGCCTGTCTTAAGACTTGCAAGGTCCACTGCTGTTCACCACCATTGATGACTTCACTCTCCCATAGGCTGCATGCAGCCATAGCTTTTCCCAGCTTTCTGTCAGCTGGTTAACAGGGAGGAGGTTTCCAGCTCAGCTCCAGCTTGATTTCTCAGTGACTGGCAGCCCAAGCATATGTGGTCTTCAGCAATAGGGTCTTACCATCTCATTCTGTCCCACGCCTATTAACTTTAAGGAATGTTGGAGTATAGCTCCATGTGCATTTGAAAGCTTACTTAAAGCAGGACATCTTAAACTTGTTCAACTCATTGTCCTCTTTTCACTCAAGATTTAGTTTTATGTTTTTAAAATTGAGAACGTTAATATATAAACATACTGTAGACTGATCAAATTCCATTATCATTTTGTTCTCTTTCCCCCTCATCCATTTCAGAGTAGCCTTCTCTTTCTAGGCAGTCCTTCCTCTGTTTTATTGTCTCATTCCTTCTGTCCTCCCTCATCCTCTAAGTCAGATGTTGATGGGCTCAGACCAATGCAGTTCTTGTGGTCTGTGGGTAACCACTGTGGGGTCATGCTCCAGTCAGTTCATGTCATCAAAGTATTCCTTCCCACTATGTGACTCTTGCATTATTTCTACCCATCTTCTAGAATGTTCCCTGATCTCTGGAGGGCATAATAGAAATCTCTTTTAATGTTGATCTCTTGAAGGCTCCTTATTTTCTGCTTTGACAAGTTTTGAGTCTCCTCAGTGTCTACCGCCATCTCCATAGAGAAGCTTCTTTGGCCAGCAATGAGAGCAGCATTCGTGTTCTTTCCGCCTAGTTCTCTGCACTGTTTTCTGAGCTCTAGTGGATGTGATAGAGATGACATGTCCAGTGATAAACACTGGGCTTTCTCTTCTTCTTGTCATTATAATTACATGTAAAAAGAAGGCTCTGTAACCAAAAATGAGACCAACATTAATCAAAGGGCTTAACCATATCCATTTACAAGGCATGTCTTTTAGTCAAAGAAGAGTGGAAACTTCCCTCTAGGGTCTATGATCTTCCAAACCATAGGCTTTTGACTCTGTTCTCAGTAGCAGGCATGAATTTCCTCCCATTTAGTGGACCTCATATCCAGAGAGCAGTTGTTTACCCCATAGCTTGTGTGCCAGCCATTGGTGAGTACATAGTGTTTGGCTGGTTAATTTTTAGCTTGTAGGATCCACTGCGTGTTCAGTTTGTTGATGACTTTTTTCCCCCAGCATCTTGCATAGCTATTATTATTATTATTATTATTATTATTATTATTTAGCATTATGACAGCTAGCCAACAGGGAGATGTCTTTTGTCTCAGTTCCACCTTGACTTCTCAACGGTCCTGTGACTGCAGCCTGCAGTCCCTGTAGCAGTAGGGTCTTACCATCTAGTTCTGGGAAGTCAGGAAGCACTTTGGCAATGGCCTACATTGTTTCCCAGGCCTCGTGGGCCCCCCTAGACCAACAACTCACTGTGGAGGGGTGATCCATTGCTGGCACTGGAATTTATCTGCAATAACTCATGGCTTTAGGGTAAAGCTTTTTCAACTCCGCAGTGCACTTCTGTCCCAACTCTCTCCCACACTTTAAAAATATATGTTAATTAGCTAATGAAGAAGTACTCACACTCTCTTTAGTTTTGTGTATTTCTACCCCTCTCCTGTCCCGACTCAGACTTTTCCACCATCTGTATGCTTGCCTGTATATTATCCTCTTCCCTAACCTTTCGCAGCTTCTTCTCTCTCCAAGCCTCATTCTAGCTTCCTGATCACTAGTGTTGACACTTACTACAACCCATAAACAAATCTCACTATTCCAAGCTTAGATCCCCATATGAGCGAGAGAGCCTGAGTTACTTTATTCCGCATTTTTCCGGATCCATCCATTTTCCTGTAATTTCAAAGTTTAGTTTTCCTTGAAAGCTGAAAGGAATCCCATTGTGTATATGTCCCACACCTCCATTATCCATTCCTCCTTTGGACGAACATCTAGGTTAATTCCATTTCCTAGTTTTGATGAATAATGCAGCACCAGGCATAACTCAGAAAGTATCTTTATAGTCAAGTGGAGAGTCTCCAGTGCAGATGCCCAAGAGTTCCTTCAGGTGTTCCTTATGTGGGGAACTAGTTCTTGGGGACTAGATCACATTTTAGGTTCCCTCCCTTCTTTGCTTCCAGGGCACCATGAGGTAAGCAGCTTCCTTAAGGACATATTCCTGTTACCATCATTTCTTCCTCACTGCAGGCTCAGAAATAACATGCCAGCCAATCAGGAATGGAAATCTCAGAAAGTGAGCCAAAATAAAGAATTCCTCTATTTAAGTTGTTATTAAGGTATTTTGCTAACTCACTCCTTAGTCACCTACTCACCTCTTAGGATTTGGCTTTGTTGGAAATTTCTCTCTGACATCAGCATACCTACAAACATTTTTTTTCTTCTCATAAATTTTCAAAGTCTATTTGGACACGGGATACCACTTACTAGAGTTTTTAACCACATGGTAAGCATAGTATATTGACAACTCATTCCCTGACCATGAGGATGATTCCTGACAGGGCACAGACCAGATCTTAGTTACCTTGGGATGCTCAGAGTCTTGCAGAGGGCTTGATAGAGAGCTGAGCTTGGAAAACATGAAGATAGCATAAAATGTCTTGGAGATATGAACCTGAAATTGTTCTTACACTTTCTCAGAGCCAAGTAGGCATTCTTCGTATCTATTGACCTGCAGGACAGTCCAGAAGAGTCATGAGAAGAACAGAAGAGTGTCTTTAAAGATAGGATCCGGTCCTGTCTTCTTGCTGGTAGTTGGATGGTAGTCTGCTGCAGTGAGTGGCTGCTCCTATGTCAGGAAGGTCCTGAGATGGCAGTGTAAACATCCTGGCAGAAACATAGATATTCTAAAGAGATACTTATACCTCCTCCTTTGCCCCCAGACTATTGAAACAATGAACATCAAGAAGTTGGAATATGCCCCAGAAAGCTCATGTTGGAAAAGGAGAAAGATTGAGGCCTTGGGGATAGCCAAAGAGGAAAACTTGATTTCAGGAAAGATTTACAACTGGTCAGAAGACCTTTCAGGGACTGGAGCTGAGACAATGGATGGGTAGGACCTCAGTTTGACTCGTACCATATTGTTGTGCAAACCTCTTGCCGTCTGTTTAAACCTAGGCCTCATGTAGGACCCCTAAGATGGACTAGAGAGGCCAATGGACCTCTTTGTTCTGCTTTCCAATTCCCACGTTGGATAAATCTCCCCTTTCTGCTTTGCACTATTGTTTGTTTAATTGGCTTATTGAGGGTAGCTAGAACCTGGCTTGATAAGGGGTGGTTAAGCTCA
The DNA here is from genome assembly GCA_004024765.1 of Zapus hudsonius. Lineage (NCBI taxonomy): Eukaryota > Metazoa > Chordata > Mammalia > Rodentia > Dipodidae > Zapus > Zapus hudsonius. Next base: position 36,957 of record PVHP010011453.1, on the reverse strand, counting down.
GGCTCTGGCCTTAAAAACTCCAGTAATAGCAAGAACTCTCGGAGACCCAACTTGATCCCCATTGGACCCATCCTTCTACTCTTACTTTCTGGTAAGTGCCTCTATTACTGGAAGGACTTCTCATGACGTCAATCCATAAAAAATAGAAGCCAGAAATCTCTGCTGGGCTTTGTGCTGCCTTGACATCACTTTGGGGTGTGTTTCTCTCCCGGGTGCCAACAGTCTATTTTAGGATTCAGTTTTGGCTGTGGAACACTTTAGCCATTTGGAAGCAAACTATTAGAATGACGTCTACATCTAGGGATGCCAATTGTCTGGCTTGGGGTTAGGCTGTCTGGTTTAAGGGTGGGTAAGGGTGGGTCATCTCGTTCTGGAACATATGGTTCAGAATGTACTTGAAAGGACAAGGTAAGTGTAAATCACCTGAGTTTGGTGAGTGGGTTTGCACAAGAAACTTTATAGGCTCTATCTTTTGTATTTTTCTTCTGCACTCAAAGAGATATTTATGAGAGCCCTTGAGAAATGTACTATGTTGCCATGAACTGGTCCCCAGAGAGGACTTTTCAGCATCCATGAATTTGGCTGTCATTAAAAATATCATTCCATATTAATTTTTTTTCCTTTTTTAAAATATATATTTATTGTCCATAATGAGTTACATTATTTAGTGGGCAAACCATGCGTTGTTGTCCCGAATTCCCCAATTCCCCCCCTCCCCATCCCTGATCAGTTGTATATCCTCCTCTGTGGGCTGTCTGTATTAGTCCTTGTGGCAAGGTATCCTGTATATCTTAGTACTCATCCCAGTCTTCCTGGCCCAAGTGTGTTGTTACTGATGGGTGTCATGCCTCCGGTCAGTCTCCCCCACCACGGCTCTCACAATCTTTTCGCCCCCTCTTCCGCTTAGTTCCCTGAGTCGTGGTGGGTGAGTAATAAGGCTGCTTTATTGTTGCGGGCTTAGAGGTCCTTGTGTCGAAAGTCCTTGGTTCCTGTCTCAATGGTCTAATGTAGTAATAGATTTATATTATTTTTAGTTTAATTTTACTTACTGGGATTTTACTAGAACAGGGAGCTCCTGCATTCTTAAGCATAGGTCCCTATGCATGATTTAGCTTTGAAAGAAATGACTCATGCCTGCATTCTAATAGCTTCTTTTGGTGAGGTTTGTAGTAACTAAAATTCAACCCTGAGTCCTTTCATGAATGATAGATAATCCCACTAGTAGGAAGCAGATCACCAGCAATAGATCAGTTGTTTATTTTGGCCAATATAAGGAAACTTGCTTTCTTTGAAAAAAAGTTAATCTATCAACAGGAAGTCATTGGTGAGGAAGTTGGAGGAGGTTGTGTTGTGTTACTTTTTCTCTTAGTGAGCTTCTGTCCAACATTCCATGGACAGTGCCAGACAACATACAAAACTATAAAAGACTACAAAGGGGCTGGAGAGATGGCTCAGTGGTTAAGGTGATTGCCTGCAATGCCCAATGGCCCAGTTCTCATGTAAAGCCAGATGCACAAAGTGTTGCACGCATCTGGAGTTTGTTTGCTGTGGTTAGAGGCCCTGACACACTCATTCTCTCTCCCTCTCCCTGAATATAAATGAATAAAATATTTAAAAAAGGCTAAAAACTATTAATTTTAGACACTAAAGACCATAATGCTGCGTGTGACGTAAAAGGTTTTATGGATCTGTTAGTGAGTGGAAGAGAAGAGGCAAATGATGAGGGGGGAGGGGAAGGAGAGGAGGTAGGTGTAGGAGTGGGGTGTGTGAAAAATAATCTCCTGGGGTGCAGAAAAAACAATAAAACTTCTGTTTATTCTTATAAATCTGTCTCTATATGTCTCTCAACTCCCCCACCTCTCTTCGTAGGGTTCGTTGGTAGAGCCAGACAGACCTCCAACTCACAGTCCTTTTATCTAAGCTTCCAGAGTCCTCGGATTACAGGAGTGTATTTTCACATCCAGCCACCTCAGGCTGTTTCTGGTGTTGTTTTGTGGGAAAGATATTAAAGGACATGAATGTCTTAGATGGCAGGGAAGGCAAGTGTTTGGAGTAAGATGGAAAGGACCGGAGACATGGAATAGCTGAAGACAGATGTCTTTGTTGTCTCCTGGTATGGTAGCCACTGGGAGGGGCTCGGGGAGAGTGGACACTGACTTTTGTCAGGCAACAACTGTGCGACAGGCCCTAGGTGATGTGTGACTTGCTCAGTTGACTGAACATGAAATTTCATCTGAACACATTCTTTTATTCATTGGCTACTCATTTAAGGAGCGCCTTATTGAATTTTGACCGAGAAGAAGGCTGTCATGTTCCTGATTTTACAAAGAAGCTAAGACTTAAGACTGTTAAGTAATTTACATGACATTGACATGGTTTATTTTATTCTAGTTGTTCTCATGCTTCAACACATAGGCTCATAACTGATTTCCTTGTAGCTCCTTCAGCAAACATAGTTACTAAACTTTTCCACCGAGTTTAAAAATGATAAACTATGCTTAACTTTTTTTCATTGAGAGTCACTTCCCATTTTAAAACTTTAAAGAGATTGCGTCCTTCTCTAAGCCATTCTTGATTCACTGTAGTCTGCAGGAAGGAGCTCATCACTCTTGTTTCCAGAAGTCTGTAACGTTTGGCTGTTTCCCCACCCCAGCTGTTTCTGCCTGTCTGGCTTGCTGTGAAAACCCCAGGCCCAGGGTGATGTTCCAGGGGAGCAGAGCTGACCAGGGACCCCAAGGGATCAGCTCGCTCTGGTTCTATTAGAGCCATGATCAAAACACACTTGGTTTCAGTGCTTAACTGACAAGTCTGATGCAACTTCTGGAAAATCCCTGTCTTTAGGCCTATTTAAAATGAATCATATTGGGCTGGAGAGATGGCTCAGCGGTTAAGGCATGTGCCCCCAGTGCCTAAGGCCCTAGGTTCAATTCCCCAGTACCCACATATGCCAGACCCACAAGGTGGTGGCCCTGGTGCTCCCTCCCTCCCTCTCTCTCTCTCCTTCTTTCTCTCTCTCTCTCTCTGTATTTCTCTGCTTGAAAATGAATAAATAAAATATTAAAAAAATGAATCATATTCTTCCCTTTAAATAGATACAAACCTAAATATTTTATTTCCAACTATTTTCACTGGATGAGTCAGAACCCCTCAAAGTGTTCCAAACTGAAAATTTAAACCGATTCCCTAATTTCCTATAAGTATTCGAATATTTCTTCGGTATCTTCAGAGTTAACACTGGCTTCCTTTGCCTTGGATTTAAGGATGTTGGGAAAGAAGAAGAGTTACCGCTTGGCACGCTAAGTGTTGCCCAGCTGTGCTAAGCTTCTCCCCTGAGAGTCAAACTCCCACAAATGACTTAACCCCTCCCTTACTGCTCATTCCTTCATCTCTAGGAAAACGAGTGGAAACTCCAAAAAATGGTTGCTTATCTTCCTCAGACCAGGGCTGGGGGAAGTTTGCTCAGTAGATGTGGTGGCTGGAGTCCCCTGCATTATTCCCATCCTTCTGGGTCCCCCAATTTCCACGCAGGAAGCCATCTTCCAGAAGTGGCCTCTTGGGAGCTTTCTTTTGTTTCTCTAAGATTAACCAGTTCTGCCAGGCAGGGGTAGCAGACAACTAACTGTAGGAGGAGATGCTCTTCTGGGCTCAGTCTTTGGCAAGGAGGGCTGTTCTCCCCCACTTCCTCACTGGAGGTCAAGCTACTTTCTTTCATCGCCTTCTGCTTTTTTCTGAGATGCTGATTCTGGTCGCCACCTAGCAGCTTCCAGGAGTGGTAAGTGGTTCAAAGCAGGTTTTTCAGCAGTTCTCTCTGGTTTCTAAGAAAACCCAAGAGACCTGATGTGTTTTCTATGCAGTTACTATCCTTGCTTTTCTCATCGATGTGGTCATGGAATGGACACTTGTTTGATCTTTCTGCACTGCTGGGGAACTTTCTTTTTTTGGGGGGGAGGGTTAGATGCAGGCTGAAGTGAGTAGGTGGGCACCATTCAATGATTAATGAAACCAGTGCTGGGCTGGTTGGAATTTTCTTCCAAATTCCTGTTTTTTTAAATTAATTTTTTTACATTTTATTCACATTTAAGGTAAAATTACAAGAATAGTACTAAAATTTCTATATATGTTTTACGTGGATAAGCTAGATGTTGCCATTTTGCTACATTTGCTTTTGTGTCTATTTAGTCTGTGTGGTTGAGGATGAGCAGAAATTTTATGTTATTTTCCTCTTACCAAAAAATCATTTTGGGAGAAGTTAGTTATGGATGGGAGCTATGACATTGTGTTTGAAATTCAGATTTTCTATTCTGTTAGCATCAGCTATTAAACGACCAATGGGAGTAGCATAAATATTTTTCCTGATTTGTGGGTCTTTGTCCCTTCCATTGGTAGTTACATTACTTTCTCTCAGGTTTCATCTAGCACACCTGTTCAAGATACTATCCTATGATTAAGTCGCACTGCAGACGTGACACCTTGCACTGCCTGACTCTCTGAGGCTCCAGGGATAGCTTTCTAGTGTTGAGATTTGATTGAACAGAAAAATTGATCCTTCTGTCTGTTTTTTTTCATAGACAGGAGAGTGTTTCAAATTAGGTGCCGGGACAAAAACAAAACTGGTAAGTAATGTTAATTGGTGAACAATGAACAATTTCTGCTTTTAGAAGAGGATGAAGAAAAATATACTTTTATAAGGGATTAACAACACCTGTGTCTACAAAGCAGCCTCCTTCCTCAAGAGTGACTGCATGGTGGTCTTTACAGCTGGAGGAAAACTTGGTGATTTCTCTTAGTCTTTGTTTATCTAGTGCATTTTCTGTTGTCTTGTCATTCATGAATCATTAAATATGGACCCGGTGATATTTTTGTGCCTCTAGGGGATGTGTGTGTGTGTGTGTGTGTGTGTGTGTGTGTGTGTGTGTGTGTGTACAGGAATAACTTATTTTGTTTTTGCATAGCTAAATAAAAATTTTCATTTAGAAGGAAAAAAAATGTAGGTAGAAGTTGGAAATTGTGCTCGCCTTGAAATAATTTTTTTCCTTTTTCTTTCTCCCTCCCTCCCTCCCTGCTTTCCTTTCCTTTCATTCCCCTCTTTCTCCCTTCTGTTCCGGCATTCTCCTCGTCTTCTTTCCTGCTCATCCTCTTGCTTCTTTTTTCTCTTCCTTCTCTCCTCCTCCACTTTTGACATATAGCTCAGGCTGGCCTGGAACTCATAATCCTCACTGAGCCTTGTGTGGGGGGCTAGATGTCTTTTTATAGGGTTGAACACACAAATATTCTCGACAGTTATGCATCTTTGTGTTAACCTCCGGCCATTGCAGAAAGGACGAAGGCTGAGAGTAGCACCGATCTATGGGTACAGACATACTTATTTAGAAGGCAGTTTGACAACGTGTCCACTTGGTATAGCAATAGCAGTGGGTCTACATCCCTGGCCCTGGGATTTTAACCAGGTTTACAGTTCCAGGCATGAATTTCCTCCTGTGGAAAGGGCTTTTGACCCAATCAGAAAGCTGTTAGTTTACTCCTGTAACAGTATGCCACTGTTGTACCCGTGGACCACTGTAGTTTTGTATATATGTTTCCTCCTTACTTTGAGGCTTCTTCCTTTTCTCCTCTCCTTTTATTTACTCAAGTGGAGTTTGTTGAGCACTATACTGAGTCCTAGAGAAGAGGGACCGACGGGAAGGTCATGGTATTTCATTTCAGTAGTTTTATGCTGACCCTTCTTTTGGATCTGAGTATACCCTTGGGCCTCTGTTCTTATTCTTCTGACTCAGTCCTAGCCTGTGTCCTGTCCTCGTCTCTCTAGTCTAGTTCTTCCTTAGTGAGATCATTTATTCTCCATGACTTCACACTTCCTCAAAAGTCGATGATTCCAAGTTTACAAATTTGTCTGAAGATATTCACAGTGATCAGGAGACTAAATATGATCATATAATTTTTTATTCTCCTTCCTAATTCCTTCCACGTCCCCCTTTTTCTTTCACTGCTGTATTTCTCATCATAGTTAATGACATCTCTATCTCCTCAGTTTCCAGCTGTTTAAACCTAGAAACTACCTGACTCCCTCCTTGTTCTGTATTCCAACATATGAATCACCTAAAAGCTCTGGTATTTCAACTGCTGAAACATCTTCAGCATCCAGCTCCATTTTCCTATTATCGTTGCCTGCAGATCTCTTTCTGTGCCAGCGTGGGTGTGTCATGAAGTAATCCTGACAGTTCAGATAGCATGGCTTGCCTAAGAGACCCAGGGCACACTGACAACACACAAGGCAGCACTGGATACTCGTCATCCAGTCTTCTTAGAGAGCTCTCCTGCCTCTCTTATCTGTTATCAACTGCAGGATGCTGCCCTAGCAATGATGGTCTGAGTTTTGTTGAGAATTGAATGAGATAATACAAGCCAAAGACTTAGCATAGGGCCCAGTACTCAGAGCATTCATACTCTGAAGACAGCAGTGGAGGCAATGATGAATTTTAAGAATGTCTTTAAGTATCTAGTTCTTATCTACTTATCTAGTTTGTCAGCCTGAGCTACTCTGTAAAGCAGGCTTCGTGGTTCCTTCTCTGCCTCTTAGCTAGGGCTCTACTTGCTTCTACCACAGTTCTGTATGCACAGTCCCAGAGATCCTTCTGTGTGTCCATCTGTTCTTATTGTCCCCAGCTTGTAGGCTTTTGAAAGAAAGGTTATGCATCCCCTGCTTCCCTCATGCCCAGTCCAAATTCAACAGAGTAGGCATCGGATAAGTGTTTGAAAATTGAACATCAGTGTAGGGCAGAGCTGGCTTTCAAATTTGACAGGAGCTTCTCTTCCTGTGGAAAGTTAAAAAATTACTTTAAATTAAACATAATATTAAATTAAATTAAATTTAAATTAAATTTAATAAAAGTAATAATCACTTCTTTCCTTTATTGACTACTAATGGGCATGGCCCGATTTTGTTTTCCTAACTATCCTGTGAGCAACCCTGATGGTCCATGTTTACAGATGAGAAAACTGAGACTCAGAAGGAAGGGAAACTTGCTGCAGACCACAGGGCCAATGGGATTGGATTTGGGTGGTCTGATTAGAGCTCCCTCAAAATAGGAGGTGAGAAGGAGAAAAAAGATGAGTAAGCCAGGGAGGCAAGTCTCCAAGGAGAAAGGCCAAGATAAGAGAATTAAGGCCAATTAGAAGAAAAGCCAAAAAGCAAGCTAGGAAAAGTAGAAAAAGGAGAGATAAATGTGCTGTCAGGGGGAATGCTAACAGAAGGTACACAAGAGGAAGGCAAGCTTTAAAATTTTATGGCTGGGTAATGGACGCACACTTAATACACTAGAAATAGATTTTAGTGTTGGCATGACAACTCACAGTAATATTAACCTGATCGACATTATACAGATAATAAAATCATTTATTGTTGAAGAATGGTAATTAGGCATAGTTGCTGAGCAACTTGTAAATTTGGCTATAATAACTATCACTTCACACACACGCACATACAGATTGGGTTAATTTTTTTTCTTCTACATTGGTACAGTTTGTGTAAGTCTACAAGCATCATGGACGTGCTGACATCAAACCTGATGAACACACTTCCCACATGTCCTGTCCTCGTCTCACCCTCAGAGCTGAATGTACAGGACAGAAATCTGGCCTTGTTCCTGATCCCTTGCTGGTCTCCTCTCCCATGGCTTAGATTTCTCTGCTTTACAGAATCTTCCTTTGAGGGGTCTTGAGCTGTTTCAGTTCACTAATTGCATCTTCCCCTCAGCAGTCTGGCACTGAGGGCTGAAGGCAGAGTTGCCTGTGACTTGATGGCAAGGTGTCCATGTCCGTGAGTGAGAGAATCTGTGGGGCTTTTGCCTTCCAGCAGCTGGGAATTTGGGGCCCAAGGAAGGGAAGGGACATTCAAGGAAAAGATGGAGAGCGAGGAGAGGAGAGAGAGGGCTTATTCCTTCGTCCCATTCCTAGCTTCTTCACACTGTTCAAGCAGGTGGATTTTCAAGTTTCACCAAAAGTCACACTATGCTGCCTCCCTGGCAGCTACTCTCTCTTCAGTTTTGGTTGAACTGGTCCTTAGGGAATGAATTGGACTGGGAAGCAAGCACCTTAGGGAGAATATGAAGAAATTTATGGAAACAAGTAAAGGCTACTGGGAGGTTTAAAGAAAAGCTGGGGATAGGGAGAAAGAAGGTGGGCTGGAGGAAGCACACAGTTATGGAGAACACTTCATATACACATACGCTTAACTACATAACAGCTTGTAGGAAGGCATTGCAATTAACACGGGTTAAAGATGAGAGACTGAATTTTAGGAATGTGAGTTGCTCCAAGTGAAATGACATTGAAAGGAAGTGAGCTGGGATTTGGCTCATGTTATCCTGAAGTTTTCTCCTGTGTAATGCTGTGTTTGCAGAAAGAAGAGTCAGGAGATAGGAGGGCAAGCAGACTGGATCAGGAGAGGTGGGCAGGAGGAGCCTCATCAGGGGTAGGTCTGGGTTGAGACTCCTTGGAGCCACACTGATTCTTTCCCCTTTGCTCTGGCTCATTCCTGAGCGCTGCTCAAAGGAAGTCAAGTCATCTAGCAGGAATCTTCCAGCTCCTCCTTAGACTCTCAGTTGGAAGACAGAAAGAGAGGGGCTATGAGCAGGGCCCTGGCCAGTGATGAGGCTTCCCATGCATTTGTCCCCTGGTTCTCTCCTGGATTGGACGCTCCTGTCTCTTCCTCCACTGCGATGGCCCCTTCCTTTCCTATCATGTCCCATGCCTATCCCTGCCTTCCTGCCATTCAACCTCATGTTTTCAATTTTCCTCTTCTCTCTGGCTTGTGTTCTCAAGTTACCTCCATATGCCGTCTTCCACTGCACACTCAACTTCTCAGATGGGATCTTACTGAGACGCCATTCTGGATTGAACTCATGAACCTTTTGCCTAATCCTCCCAAGTACCTGGGTTTATAGGTACACACTGAACACTTGGTGTCTTCTCTTTGAGGTCTTATTATCTGTTCAAAGCCATGTCCTTCTGGGGCTGGGGAAATGGCTCAGTGATTAAGGCACTTGCTTGCAAACCTATCTCCTATTGCGGAATGTTTTACAGGCATTAGACTCACTGTCTTCATTTCTTCCTAAGTTTGTGTAGATCCTTTGACAAAGAAACTTCAGAGAGCTGCCTTTCAAATAACTACTAAGGGCCATTCTCCCTATGCCTCTGTCCATTTGATCTGTCTAGGCCAGTCCAGAGGCTTATGGAGATTAACCCCAAGTTCATTAGTGAGATAGTAGGAAGGACAAGATCAAGCTGCTCCCCCCCCACCATGTGCCTGCCTTGAGCAGCTTGAGACGCTGCTCCTCCGAAACCTCTTGGTGAATTTACTTTGGCCAAAGAGGGTCTTTGGACCATACTTGACTAGCACAGCAACAACAGAAATATCTTTTGGGGGAGAGGCAAACATTGATGATATAAACCAGAAATGACGATTTATTAATTTAAAACGTAATATAACTGTGGTGAGAAGAATGCTCACTTCAGCATGAAGCCTTCGTTCCCTAAAGGCAACGAGAAAGCATTTATTAGCAGCAGGTTGCTTGGTGAGCATGGAATTGGAGCAGGGGGAATTATCTGCAATCATTCTAGGTTGTTGAATGGGCTCAGATCATTAAAGAGGCTTCCCGGCTTAATCACCTGTATTCCCAGGCAGGCCTGTTTTTCGTTGTAAGGACAAAGGTGCCCTCTTTCCCACCCAGATGCTTTGCTATCAGGTCTTGTCTTAGCACTTTACTCTCAATGTTCTTACTGCTCCTGCATCAGCTGGCAGCTTCCTTTGACTTTATCATGTCTTTTGCTAGAATTATTTTCTATAACCAAGATTCAAAACCTCAATTTAAAATGGAAAGAAGAGAAAAGGCAGGGCTGGGTATGTAGCTCAATTTGTTTTTATTTTAAATTTTCTTTTTAAAATATGTATTTATTTATGAGAGAGAGAGAGAGAGAGAGAGAGAGAGAGAGAGAGAGAGAGAGAGAGAGAGAGAGAAGCAGGCACAGAGAGAGAATGGGTGCTCTAGCCAGATGGGGTCATACACATGTCATCATCACAGGATTTATGTGCTCTCGTTCCTAATCACATTTGATAATTGCTTAAACTATTTTTTGACTATATTGTGAAACAAAGAAATGACAGAGTTGGGTGTGGTATAGCTCACACCTACAATCTCAGCACTCAGGAGCCAGAGGTAGGATTACTTGGAGTTTGAGGCCATCCTGGTATACAGAGTACATTCCAGGCAAGCCTGGACTAGAATGAGACCCTGCTTCAAACAAAATAACAAAAAAACCCCAACCAAACTGTACTGTGAAAAATTTGTTCCTGGGATGATGTGAACACGTGCCTATTCAGCCCAGATAGAGCGCAGAGGACAGACTGAAGCATGACTACAAAAAAAACCAGTGTTGGTGAACAAGTGAGTTTGCTGGGGGTCACTTACAGGAGCATTGGTGATTCAAAGGCATCTACACCACCCATAGGTGGACACTCTCGGGGGAGAGGCTGTGGCTCTGGAGGAAGCTGTATCTCCAGAGCATCCTTCATGACTTGCAGGCTGCTCGACTGACTGGAGAGTCTCTCCCCAGGCAGTGGTTAAAACCTGGTGGGGGTCTTGCCAGCTCTCCCAGATTTGACCTCCTGAGTCTTCTGAGTCTCCGTCCCTCCTTCCCAGAGAGAATGCTTCAAGTCTGAGCAATTGCTACACAACACTGGTCCAAGATTGCCCCTGAACAGTTGGTCACTGCTAGAACTTTGGGGACCTCTTCTGTCACCTTTTAAACTTGAACAGAGTCTTCTGAGCTTCCCTGCCCCCTTCAACAGGGAATACTTTAATTTGGAGAAATTTGCTATCCAATGCAAACTCAACAAAACAAAACAAGGGCCGGGCATCTCAGTTGTCAATGGAGCTGGCTTGCAAAGCCTGCCAACCTGGGTTCAATTCCCCGGCCATTCGCCAAACCTGTTACTCTCATATGGTGTTACATTTGCAGTGGTAAGAGACCCTACTAAGTACGCGTGCACACACACACACATGCACACACACACACAAATAAAAAATCAATAAAAAATTAAAACAAAAATGACAAAGAGAAAGGTGGGAGGGATGGTACACAACCATCATCCTGGTTCTCGTGAAGCAAGTGCCAGATCAGCCAAAGCTACTTCATCAGATTCCGTCTGAAAGCATCAACAAATAAACAAATAAACGAAAGGAAACAAGCCAAAAAAAAGTTCAAATTACTCCTTCATGGGAAAACTTGTGAAATGTACATTTTTTGTTATACTAGCTACAGCGCCTCTTCCTTTTCCTCCTCCCCCAAGATTTGGTCATTTCTCCCTTTTTTTCTGCAGTATTCTTCCTATTCCTGATCATTTTTGCTTATCCTTTGATGTTCTTCCTAGGCTGGAGAAAGGGGTACCCATGAGGATGGGGGCCGGCGAGAGGGAGGAAGCAATCCTCAAAACCTCAGCAAGTCCCAGATAGGGAAGGCAGATTCTACATGCTGACGCTCAGGTCTTGGAAGGGATTATTGGTGAAGATAAGTGCCTTTTAGCATTTGGAAGCCCCTGTGCTCTGAAATAGTGGTACCTGGTTTTACGCAACAATAGGAAATATGCTTAGCTCTGATTTAGGGAGATCAGGGAAGACTTTTTGGAGGAAATACCATGGACTGATGGGTGGAAAGGGGGTACATGTTTTTCATCCATGAAGGCCCTTGAGATGGCTTAGATGGATTTTCAACTGGACAGGGCCTAGAATCACCTGTGAGGGATTATCTTCATTAGGTTAGCTGAGCCTGGAAGCTCCACCTTAACTGTGAGCAAGGTCCTAGGCTGTATAAAAAGGAGATCGCTGGCTGAGAACCAGCAGTCATCATTCTGCTCTGTTTTCTATCTGTTAGGCGGAAATGCCTTCCATGGATCATATCCTAGAATTGTAAGCTGAAATAAACCCTTCCTCACTTAAGTTGATTTCTGTCACGTATTTTGTCTCAGAAAAGAGAGGTTGACTAGTAGATCTCCCCGTGCCTCACACAGCCTGCAATGAAAAGAAGCTAAATGGAATATTTCTGAAGCACAGTCATGAAAAGTCAGGGAATCTTAGGGACACTGAGGGAGAGGGCTGAAAAATCAGGCTAGATATATGAGCAGAGATTAGATTGCAGAAGGCCTTAGCTATCATGTTGGGATTTTTGTCCTGAGCCCAATAGGGGTGTTTGGTGAGCTTTTAGCAGAGACGTGGTATGAACTCATTCACTTTACTAAAGGCGGCTTGGCATCCACGTGGTCGCTGGTCTATGTGTGGTCACAGCTGGGCCAAGGAGGCCTGTGGTAGAGGGCACAGAGGAAGAGCAATCGCTGGCCAGCAGAAATGACCTAGATGTGAGGCCACTGTGTCGGCCAGGTGTGGGGTCAGTGAGGGGGGTTTGGAGTGGTCATCTTGAACACAGACAGCGTAGAGGCTGGAATAGCAGAGCTACCGTTTCTGCTTCTAGCAGCGCCTGCCAACAGTAATCTATCTTCCTGCTTAGGCTCATCAACTTTTATATCCTGGACCCCCGAAAAGTTCTGAGTACTATTGACCATGGCCCCTTTTGTCAGGCACACCCCAGGGGCCATGACAGGGAGGTAAACTGCTGGTTTTCAGTGTTTGAGATCCTGGTGGATCTCAAGTAGAGCTGTGGCATTGAGGAACTTACTCTGTAACTCCTTTTCTTGTAATTACTAAGCCATACGCATTGTTCTTCCCCTTAATTGGTCTTGGTATGACTGATCAACTTCTCTATGGACTCCCTTTGTGTATTCTGCAACAGTAGTTCTTTGAGCAGGAAGCAGACAAATCATTTCTCCTTCTAATCAAAAGACCCATTCAGAACCTCTGCTTTCCTGTCTTGTTTGCAAAGCTACCTGCATTCATGTCATGGCCTTTACGTTTCTGGATATTTCATCTAATTTGTTGGCTCTTTTGTTCCTTCTAAAGCTTAAATAGGATTTTTCACATGAAAGAAATTAGATTACATGTAAGCAAAATAAAGATAATGATGATATTATTCTGGCATTTTGGGTAACAAACGGGAGAAAGCTATGTATATATGAAAATAAATGAAGGGAAAATTTTGGATTGTGTTCATTTGCAGCCTGGTTAGGAGGAGCAGTTATCAACTCTGGCTGTGTGGAAGTCACATGACAGCAACCCACATTCTCAGGGTTTGGGATGCTTTAGAAAAGTTGATTCCGTTTTAATGCCAAGGGCAATGTTCTATTTGCGCTTACCTGGAGTTTCCCACATAATCTGTAATGGGAAGTTCAAGTTTTATCTAAAAGGGATATATTTGAGTCTGCTGAGGAAAACTTGAAATCATTTAGCAGGAGAAAATACTTGACCATACTCATACATGGCACGGGGACCTTCATACTGAAGTCCCAAAGACCCAGAGGGAACTGTGCTCATGCTTAGTTTCAATGAAGCAGGGGCAGATATGGAACACTGAGATTGGATAAAACAGGTCTGATCTCATGAAGGTGGCTGGAATATGTCCAGCAAGGTCTTGCCTCTGAAGGTGGATGAAGTGGGGATGCCCAGCAAGCAGCGTCTGCTAAGGTTCTTGGTTTTTACATGTAACATTTATTCCTCCAGGGAATGGGTTGGGGCCCTTTCAGAAATGAGATTTTATGACCTGCATTTATATGAAGTAGACCAGAGAATTTCTTTTTCTTTCAAGGTCTTTATTAGCATATATCAATTATATATAATAATAATAACGTGTTTAATTATGATACTTTCACACAGGTCTATAATATACTTTGATCATACTCACTCTCTAGAACCCTCTGTGGTCCCTCTCCCGTGGATCCCTTTCCTCTTCTCAGTCCATTTTCTACTTTCATAGCTCTTTCTGGTTGTTGCTGTGAGCCAATGACTAATTAGAGTTCCTTATAGGAGTGTGAATGAGAGGTCATTTACAGGACCATGGACAATGTACCATAGCTAACCTACTGAAGAAAATGCCTCTCCCCTGGCAATGATTACCTGTAAATTCTTAGGTAGGGCTGGAGCTTTCTTAGCCAGCTGCCTCCATGATGGGATGTTGGCGGGACCCCATTTTGTGTGTCTTGCTCAGGCAATCACAACTTCTCAGAGTTCAAGAGCGTCACAGCCATGTCACGCTCAGAAGATAGCATTCCACAGCATTCTACCCCTTCCTCTGGCTCTTATTTTCTTTCCAACACCTCTTCCTTCAGCGCCTTGGAGGGGTGATACAGATGAGCCATTTAGGGCTGAGCACTCAACAGTCACCAATTCTCAGCACGTTGACCAGTTATGAGTCCCTGTAGTAACCCGCTTCCCTCTGCAAAAATAAGCTTCTCTGACCAAGGCTGACCGCAGCACACTCTATGGACATAAAAAGGAGTATTTATTTATTTATTTATTTATTTTTGTTTTTATTTTTGTTTGTTTATTTTTTTATTACCCATAATGAGTTACAACATTTAGTGGGCAAACAATGAGTTGTTATCCCCAATTCCCCGCTGCCCTCCCCTCTCCCCTCCACTGGATAACCTCCTCCATGGATCGTCTGGATCAGTCCTTGTGACAGGGGACCATGGATAGCCTAGTATTCAGCCAGGTTCTCCTGTCCGTACCTCTGGATAGTTTCCCCCACCACGGCTCTCACAATCTTTCCGCCCCCTCTTCCGCATATTTCCCTGAGTCGTGGTGGATGAGTATTAAGGCTGCTTTATTGTTGTGAGCTTAGGGGTCTTTGTGTCGAAAATCGTTGGTTTCTGTTCCATTGGCTAATTCTGTGTTGATTTAATGGCTGTGGCTGTGGGCTCCTTGTTCATCTCGTCATTCTCTGCGGAGTTCCATTTGGTTCCTCCATTGTATGACTGTGGTGGCCCCTCTCTTGCCAGAATCTCAGCTATTGGCCTACGGTCTGTTGGTAGGGTTAGATGAGCCCCAGCACTCTCGCTGCATCCTGAAAAATACAAACACAATCTCCATTGGGGAGTGAGATCAGTGTAGGTTAACAAATATACACAATTTTAGATTACCAGGATTCGATTTTTAGTAGCCTCCCTGTCAATTGGTCCCATAGTGCATCTTGTCTTGGGAGCCTAAGAGTACAGGATCCAGTGCCTATCGCCCTGAATCCCAAGTTCCAGACAAGGGGACCCCCTCACTAAGTGGAAAATTGGCCGAATTGAAAGCTGTTGATTGTCTCCCCCAGGCCCAGGCTCCTCCATTACACAAGTGCTCAAAAAGGAGTATTTAAAAGGCAATTTGACAAGCATATCATGTCCATTTGGTGAAACAATAGCAGTAGCTTTCCCACTATTATGGTTGGGATGTAAAATGTCCCACATAGGCTCATGTGTATGAACACCACTTCAGCAAGGTGAGCGTGTTTGGAAAGGTTGTGGCACCTTTAAGAAGTGGAGCCTTGCTGGAGGAAGTGGGTCACTGGGGGCGGGCCATCAGGTTTTATAGTCTGGCTCTAGTTCCTGTTTGTCTTCTGCTTTCTGAGTGTGCTAGAATGTGACTAGCTGCTTCAGGCTGCTGCCAGCATGCCTTCCCAGCTCCCTTCAATCCTGGAAGCAAGAATACATCCTTTTCCTTCTTTAAGTTGCTTCTGGTCAGATGTTTGTTCACAGCAATGAAAAAAGTAATTTATACATCCCCTAAGGTCTATGACCTCTCCAGCCACAGTTTTTTTTTCACTACCAGAGGTAAATTCTCTCCCATGTAGCAGGCCTCAAATCCAATCAGAAAGTGGTTGGTTACCCTTATAACACTTATGCCACCATTACACCAGTGGGCACAACTTGCCTGACGGGGTCATTGAGGAGCCTGCGGATACCACAGCTGAGTAAGGCTCTTATGAGACTGCTTCCAGTATGTTCTGCAACCAAGAGTGTGGTGTCTTCCAAAATCTGGAGAAACTTTCTTTTCAGACAGTTCTATACCAAAAGGTGGGATGGGGAAGCTAAGAGCAATGATTTCAGTTATTTTTGCTGACTTTAGGGAAAAAGACTCTAAATTCCATGACCTAATTGGGGAAGAGAAATTTTAGGTTCTAAGACTGCTTTGGGGGAGAATAAGTGTAGAGAGCTGGAAAGGAGCTGGAGGTCAGAGAAAAACTTTGCTTCACTTTGGAGTATGGTTTTCTGAACCTCAATAACTTTATAATACAAATACATATTCTTTTTTTTTTGGAGAGAGAGAGAGAGAGAGAGAGAGAGAGAGAGAGAGAGAGAGAGACTGGCTTATGTGGGTCTGGGGAATTGAACCCAGGGCCTTAGGCACTGGAGGCAAGTGCCTTAACTGCTGAGCCATCTCTCCAGCCCCAAATACATATTCTTTTTTAAATATTTTATTTATCCATTTTCAAACAGAGAGAGAGAGAGAGAGAGAGAGAGAGAGAGAGAGAGAGAGAGAGAGAGAGAGCGCACCAGGGCCACCACCTTGTGGGGTCTGGCTTATGTGGGTCCTGGGGAATTGAACCCGGGGCCTTAGGCACTGGAGGCAAGTGCCTTAACCACTGAGCAATCTCTCCAGCCCCAAATATATATTCTTTATGGTAAAGAATTATTTACTATGTGATTAGATTTAAGCTTCATAAACTAAACCTGTTCCTTACTGTGTCAGAAACTTCCTAGTCATCTAAATTTGTCTGGGGAGACAGTTAAAGAGGGTGAATTTCTGGTTATGGAGAATTTTTTTTTCCAAATACTAATGTTGTGTATTGCTCCTGTTCTGTTTTATCACACAGGCCAACTCTTGTGGTCCCGTGAAAGATCAGCAGCAGTATGTTCTGCAGTAAAAAGAAGCTGCTTGGTGAGTATTGGCTTCTTCAGATGATAAAAAGCAAAACGAGCTTTTAACCTTATTTTAGTTTATGATGGAGGTATGATTTATTTACAAAAGACATGCAGGTTTTAAGTATGTAGTTCAACAAGTTTTCACAGTTGTATATACTAGTGTAACTCCTACACACGTATAAAGCAAAATATAGGATATTCCTGTCACCCTATACGTTCCCTTGAGTATCTTTGCATCATCCTTGCATCCCTTACCTTCTCACCTCCTGATTTCCATCAATTTAACTTATCCTATTTGTAAGGTGAATAATAATAAAATAATATGGTATGCGTTCTTTTGTCATGATTTCCTAAGGGTTTTGCCACATATCTGTGTGGTGACATCTGTCTACAGTTGTTTGTTTTTCATTTCAAAGTAGTAGTTTGTTGTGTGTATACACTAACACTTAAAAGTGAGTCCATGCAGGAAACACACTTTATGTATTGACTTTTATCGAGCAGTCAGTCTATGAGTATAGATTGAGTATCTCTTATCTGAAATGTTTGGAGCCAGACGTATTTCTGGGTTTGTGCTCTGCATTTTTTTTTTTTTAGTTTTTGAAGTTTGGAATATTTACATAGACTTTTACCTGGTTGAATAACTCCAATCTAAAAATGCAAAATCTTAAATTCTCAAAAATCAAAAACTTGTTGGTATCGCACTAGTGCTCGAAAAGTATGATTTTGGAGCATTTCAGATTTCAGAATTTCAGATTAGAATGCTGAACCTGTAGTAGTAATATTCCCATTCCTTTAATGGCACATCCCAAAGAGTGACAACTACTGTGTAGTTTTTCCTTCAGGGGACATGTATACCTCTTATCAAAACCATTTTAGCTATCTTTGACCATGTACTTTAAAGACTAAAGGTTAGATTCAAATTTATCTGGTGCCCTCTTCTTCCTTTAATAATATCCCTGACAAGGTGGCTGGCTTTCTTACCTAGGTAATTATTTCATGATGCAATCCATTCCCTTGTTGGACATTTATTTATTGCAATAGTCAGCCCCATAATGAGCTGAATTTTGTCTCAGCGTAGGTCTTACCCTCAGGCTATGTTATTCATGCCCTCTTGGGTAATGCTTTCATATTGTTAATGGCAATCTAATAGTCTAGAATTATTGCTTTTTCCTTTGTCATAGTAATTACTTTGTATCAAATCACTGGTATACTGTTTATAGTAGAAACACAAGATTAATCAGCCTTAACATGGGTGTTTCCAATAGGACCAAGTGTTCTGTGACTTTGATATTTTAAGAACATGATCCAAGTTTTAGGTCTCATTCTATTTGATTGTCACTGCCCACCGCCCGCAGGGGCAATGATAAAACACACACACACACACACACACACACACACACACACACACACACACACACACACACACAGAGCGTATGGGTGTAAGAATGCCCGTTCTCTCTTTATTGCTCTCTCAGATCTCATTCCTCCCTTCCATAAGTGAAACCAGAATATATAGAGCTCCTTGCCAATCAGGGAGCTATTTATTGATCTATGATAAGAACCTGTGGGCATGATGTGCAAATAGCCAATCAGGACTACCTCCTGAAACCTATTAAGCTAAGCCCCTCTTGGCAAGCTGTCAGGTGCCATCCTGAGATTAAGCCAGGGTGTGCCTCCGTGGGCCCCCAAAGGCTTTCGCCCCCGACATTTGATATATATATATATATATGTATATATATGTAAGTGTACCAATGAAAAAGTAGGCATTTTTAAAATAAATTAAAATGAGGAGGGGGAGGCATGAGAAGAGAGGGTAATAGGTGTTAGAAGGGATCAAAGTACATTATAATCATGGATGAAGGGCTGGAGAAATGGCTCAGTGGTTAAGGTGATTGCCTGAAAGGCCCAATGACCTCGATTTGATTCCTGAGTACCCACATAAAGATGGATGCACAAAGTGGCACATTTATCTGGAGCATGCTTGCCTTGGCTGGAGGTCCCGGTATACCACCCTCTCGCTCTCTCTCTGAAAAAAAAAAACAAATGAAAATAAGCATGGATGACACTGTCATAATGAAGCCTATTATTTTGTATAACGAAGATATACAAAATAAATTAAAAACATGAAATGGAAAAAAAGAAAAATAGAAGTGACTATAATTGCACATTACAGAAATAACTATTCAAGATTGTTGTATTGCACCACTTTAAAGGGCCCCATCAGAATGAGTTAACATGCTTGTGTGCATTCATCCTAATGTGCAACCTAAATAGAATTCTGCTGTAGAAAATCCCTCCTTAAACTTAGTACTGTGATTATAGATGACTTTTATATTTAAACATTTCTCTGTAATGTTATTCTTATTCATACTTTCCTTTAAAACTTTTGAATTAAATTTTCATATAGGTATATATTGTATGTTGAATATATTTCCCACATTCTCCTCCTCTCTCCCCTCCTCCATCCCATCATTCCCTTAGCTCCCCAGATATTGTCACTTCTACTTTCATTATATATATATATATATATATATGCTTTTTTGTGACTATATAAAATCTAAGAACCACAAATAAGAGAAAAACATACTACTTGTCTTTCTGAGATTGGTTTAATTTTATCAATAATTTTTTCCAGTTATAGCCATTTTCTTGCAAAGATACCACATTTTACCTATCTCTATCCACTCCTCTGTTGTTAGACACTTTGGTTGTTTCTGCATCTTAGCTATTATTATGCAATAAACAATGATGTGTAAATATCTCTGTGAAACTTGACTTACAGGAGTAGAATATCTGGGTCATAAGGTAGATCTTTTGCTAAATTTTAAAAACATTTAAAAAATATTTTATTTATTTACTTATTTATGAGGAGAGAGAGAGAGAGAGAGAGAGAGAGAGAGAGAGAGAGAGAGAGAGGAGAAAGAGTGTGCCAGAGCCTCCAGCTACTGCAAATGAACTCCAGACACATGTGCCACCTTGTGTGTCTGGCTTTGCGTGGGTACCGGGGAATCAAACTTGGGTCCTTTTGCTTTGCAGGCAAACAACTTCACTGTTAAGCCATCTCCCCAGCCTTAAAGGACATTTCTTTATCGAGAAATTTACTACCTGCACATACTGTAACTTGATCACATTTCTGGCCCGTTTTCCTCTTTTTTCTCTCTTCATTCTCATTCCAATGAGCACCCTTCTCTTTCCACAGAGTCCTTCCTCTGTTGTGATCCCTTTTGTCCTTGAGGTCAAAATGTTGACGGGCGCAGAATGGAGCAGGTCTTGTGGGCATAATGACAGTCACTGTGAGGTCATGAGTGACTGGTCAGTTCATGTCCAGTGGACAGTGCCCCCAAAGTATTTCTCTCCACCCTGAGGCTCTTATATTCTTTCCACGTCATCTTCTGCAATGTTCCCTGAACCATGGAGGGTGTGATAGCGATGCCTCATTTAGTATTGATCTCTCTACAGCCTTATTTTCAGCTCTGATGTTTTTTTAAAGGTTTTATTTATTTATTTGCAAGCAGAGAGATATAGAGAGAAAGAGGGAGATAGTATGGGCCTCCAGCCACTGCAAATGAACTCCAGATGCATTCACCACTTTATGCATCTGGCTTACATGGGCACTGGGGAATTGAACCCTGGTCCTTAGGCTCTAGAGGCAACCGCCTTAACCACAGAGCCATCTCTCCAGCTCTGATGGGTTTTGAGTCTCCATAGAGAAGTATTTCTGGCCAGCAGTGAGCTCAGCTCTCATGATTCGTTCCACACTGCGGTGTCCCTTTCACCCTGGCAGGTGTGATGCAGATGGCTAGGCCAGTGCTAAGCTCTCAGTCTTTTCTTTTTCTTGTCGCCTTGATGAGTTTTGGGTCTCCCCAATATTCATCACCATCTGCAAAAAGAAGCTTCTCTAACCAAGTAAGAATAGATTGCTAGTTTTTTGAAAAACTTCCACATTGATTTCCGTGACTAGGTAGTTTACCTTCCCACCAACAGCATTCCTCATCGCTGGCAGCATTTCTTGCTACTTTTTTTCCCTCACGACTGACATTCTGACTGGGCTGAGATGGAATCTCAATGCAGTTTTGACTCTCAGTTGTCTGATGGCTAGGGAGGTTGGACATTTTTTCATATGTAATTGGTCATATGTTTCATATGTTATGGGTCATTTGTATTTGCTCTCTTGCAAACTGTGTGAATTTCATTATCCCATTTATTGATCGAGCTGTTTGTTTCCTGGTTGCTCAGTTTTCTAGATAAAATATCCCAGCTATATAGTGGGTAAAGATTTTTTCCCCCATTCTGTAAGCTGCTTCTTCACTTGATTAACTGCTTTTCTGTGCAGAAGCTTTTTAATCGTATGAGGTCTCATTGGTCTATTGTTGGCCTTATTTCCTGAGCACCTGGAGTTCTAATCAGAAAGTCCTTTCCTATGCTATATCTTGAAGTATTTTCTTTACTTTTCCTTTAATAGTTTCAGAGTTTCAGTTCTTATGTTAAAGTCTTGGATCCAACAGGAGTTGATTCTCATGCAGGATAAGATGTCAGGCTATGCTGTTTGTTCTACAATGTACATTTTTGGTGCCACTGTAAAAAAATAAGGTGGCTGTAGATGTGTAGGTTTATATCTGGATTTTACATTTTATTCCATTGACCTACATGTCTGTTTTGTGCCAGTTTTAGAATGTTTTTTGTAATTATGGCTTTGTAATATAATTTAAAACTGGGTATGGTGATACCTCTAGAATTATTCTTTGTGTTCAATTAGCACATCAAAGTCTGTATTCTTCCTCTCTAGCAATAACACACATGCTGTGGAAGAAACCATGAGAAAATACAGTTCCAATTGTCTCACAAATAATCAAATTTCTTGGAATAAATTTAACAAGGATGTGAAAGACCTCTACAATGAAAAAATTTCTAACACTCAAGGAAGAAAATACTAGAAGATGGAAGGACCTTCCATGTTCATGGATCAGAGGAATTAGCTTTGTGAAAATGTCCATCCTATCAAAAACAATTTATAGATTCAATGCAATACCCACCAAAATTGCATCACCATCCTAAATAGAAATAGAAAAAAAAATCTTAAAATTTATGCAGAAGCACAAAAAAACCTCCTGCAGCCAAAGCAATTTTTGTCTTTTTCTCTAAAGCAATTTTAACTCTATATTTTGAAAATAACCGATTTACTGAAAAATTGAAAGAATATATGGACATCCACATACACCTTATCTTAATTGTATGATTATCATTTTGCCACATTTTCCTGTTTTCTTTATGCTAACAATGCTCATGCACGTGTGTGCACACACTTTTCTGTTGTTGAACCATGTGAAAATCATTTTTAGTTATCATGACATGCGACTGCTGAAACTTCAGTTCACATCCGCTAAGAACAGGCCATTCTCCTGCGTTTCCATGTCAGCGGCACACACAGGGCAGGTGACAGGCTAAATTACAGGCATTTCTTTTTTCAAGTTCCCAAATTGTGTCAGTTACTTCCACATTTTTGTGCTTTACGTGGCTTTATGTGGGTAACGGGGAATTGAACTCAGGTCCTTCTGTTTTACAGGCAAGTGTCTTAACCACTGAGAAATCCCTCCAGCCTCTACTTTCACATTTTTGTGACCAAATTCCCTCATAGAAGCAACTTAAGGAAGACTTTATTTTAACTCAAAGTGTGAGGTTATAGAGCATCATGGTAGTGGAAACATGCAGCAGGGCTGATCATATTGTGTCTACAATCAGGAAGCAGAGAGCAATCAATGCTGAATGCTCAGCTAGCTTCCTTCCTTCCTTCCTTCTTTCCATCTCCCCTCCCCTCCCTTTCTCTTCTTTCTTCTTCCTTCTTTCTTTCTTTCTTTCTTTCTTTCTTTCTTTCTTTCTTTCTTTCTTTCTTTCTTTCTTTCTTTCTTTCCTTTCTTCCTCTCCCTCCCACCCTCCCTCCCCCTCCCTTCCCTCCTCTTTCCTTCCCTCCCTTCCTTCCTTCTTTTAGTCCTTCCTTTTAAAAATATAGTCCACGACCCTCAGCCTATTGTCCAGTGCCACCCTCATTTAGGGTGGGTCTTCCCACCTCAATTAACCTAATCTAGAATATGTGTCCTGGATATCTATCTATCTATCTATCTATCTATCTATCTATCTATCTATCTATCTATCTATCTATCTGTACAGATATAGATAAAAAAGTTACAAGTATCCAAGATCTGCGGTTGGTTGGCTGGAGACAAGTGAACCAGAGAACTCATGGTGTACTGTAGTCTGAAGCCACCAGGCCTGAGACTCAGTGCTTCAGTTTGAGTATGAGGGCAGGAAAAACCTGATGTCCTAGCTCAAAAGCATGACTTCCTCTTTAGTCTTTGTGTGTGTGGAGGGGGAGGGGATGGCAGGGTATTTCTATGTAGCCCGGAGTGGCCTGAAGCCCATATTTCTCTTATACTAGCCTCCTGGGTGCTGTGATTACAGGCATGCACCACCAACCCCAGCGTGCTTGAATCTTTATTGAATCTGTAGATTGCTTTTTCTAGGATGGAAGTTTTGGAATATTAATTCTTTCAATCTACGAGAATTGGAGGTCTTTCTGTCTTTTAAGTCTTCTTCAATTTCTTTTTTTCAGTGTTTCAAAAATTTTCACTATTGAGGTCTTTTACTTCCTTTAGGGATATCTAAAGGGATTTAAAAATATTTTATTTATTTAAAGCAAAGAGTCAGGGAGAAAGAGGCAGATAAGGAGAGTGAGTATGGATGGGCCAGGGCCTCCTGCCACTGTAAAGAAACTCTAGACACATGTGCCACTTTGTGCATCTGGCTTTATGTGGGCACTGGGGAATGAACATGGGCCATCAGGGTTTGCAGGCAAGTGAGCCCTCAAGGTATTTTTGAAGTGATGATTTCCATGATTTTTCCCTCAATGTGCTTGTTGTTGGTATATAGAAAGGCTACTTGTTTTTGCATACTGTTTGTATCCCATCACAGCACTGAAAGTGTAGACCAGCTCCATGGTTTTTCTGGTGGAGTCTTCAAGGTCTCTTATGTATATAGAAGCATATCTTCTGCAAATAAGGATACTTTGACATGTTCTTTTCCCATTCATATTTCTTCTGTTTCATTTTTTTTTGTCTTACTGCTCCAGCTAAGACTTCAAGTACTATGATAAAGGACTGGGGCGAGAGGCTACCCTTTGTCGTTCCTGATTTTAGTGGCAATTCTTTAAGCTTTTCTCCAGGTAGCATGATGTAGGTTATAAGTTTGTCATTTATATTTTATTATGTTGGGATGTTTCCTCTCTCTCTAGTCTATCCATGGACTTTATTATGAAGCAACTGTAATGTTGGACTTTGTTTTGCAGCTATTGCACTGATCATGTGATTTCTGTACTTGAGTTCTTTCAGGTGTTGAAGTACATTTATTGATTTGTGTATTTTGAGCCATCTTTGCCTCTACGGAATGAAGCTATAGTGGTTACCTTCTTGTTTTAGGGACAAAACACTTGACCAGAAGCAACATATCAAAGGAAAGGATTTATTTTAGCTTATAGTTTAAGGGGTAGCTTCATCATTGCAGGGGGACCTGGCTCACTTCACGTATCAGCAGCATACAGAGAAGGCATACAGAAGCAAACTGGCTTTGAACATCCAGTAGGCTGATTAATTAACCCCAAGGTCCACCCTTTTCCCAGAAGGCTCCAAGGCTCCACCAGCTGGGGACTGAGTAGGAAGCTTTATCACAAAACCTTGATGCTGTCGGGGACATTTCACATCCAAACCACCACATTACATCTCTGGTCCTCAAGCTCATGACATCTTACAATACAAAATCTATTCAGTCCAATCCTAAAAGTCTTTATCAATCACTATATCATTCAAAAGTCTAAAGTCTCATCTAAGAACCATTAAGCCAAAACACGAGTTACATATTTTCAACATATAATAGCACAGAGTAAATATTCCCATTGCAAAAAGAAGGCATAACAAGGAAGGACCGGATCAATGCAAGATTCTTTAATTTTATTAAAAATATTTTCTGTGTCTTTTGCATAATTACTCTCCTTCTGTGCCCATATTTCATAGATGTGATCTTTTCATGATGTCATTTTCATGATGTCATCTCACATGTTCCATTCATACTTTAAAAATATTTCCCATTGACTTTGAAGGAATGATCCAATTCTTATACCTTCTCTAAGCCCTGAAAATCCATCTTCCTCATGATCCATTCTATTCCTGAGGCTTTTCTCTGAGCTTGTTATTTGACTTCTTGAATCTTTCATTTCTAGCATCATTTAAGCTTAATTTTTCTTCGGTATTTCATCTCTTTATTGAATTCTATTTTCATATCCCGCACTGACCTCCACAGATCACCCGATTGCTTGCATGCTCTTGAAATTCATTCAGGAGTTTACTCATATCCTCTTTAGATTCTTTGGACCTATTTATAATTGCTCTTTTGAATTCTTTGTCTGGAATTTTGTCTAAGTAGTTCTCTTTGGGGGCCATTACTACAGGATTCGTAATTTTTGGAGGAGACTTGTGGCCTTGACTTTTCATGTGACTTGTTTGTGCATCTGGAGTTTGTTTCTTGGTTGAGTCTTTCTGGCACCCCTAAGCTGAGTGAGTGTTTGGATCCGTACTTGCTTTTTCCCTAGTTTAACGAGTGTTGGCTTGTCTCAGTACTGCTTGCAGTCCAGTTGTGGAATTAGCTGGTGCTGATTCATTTAAAAGGAAGCCGAGGCGGTACAGGCTCAGCTTGGGGTGGGGGAGTTGATGTGGAGGGTCTGCATGTGTGTCCTCTGACTCTCCCTAGACAGGGTGCGTGTGGGAGACAGCAGTGGGGATTGCAGTGGTGAGGACTGGGCAGGTGCCAGGGTCCAAGTGCTCACTGATTTTCATAAGTCTGGGTGCAAATAGGAATCTGTGTTGAGGGTCACAGTTGTAGGGGCTAGGTGGTCACCTGTGTGCTGTGTGGCTTTCACAAGCCTCAGGTGTACATGGGGTCTGGCATTGGGGGCCATGGCAATGGTAGCTGGTTGGATGTGAGGGTCTGTATATCCTCTGAGCTGCCTCTTCCTCCTCTTCTTCCTCCTCCTCCTCTTCTTCTTCCTCCTCCTCCTCTTCCTCCTCTTCCTCTTCCTCTTCTTCTTCCTCCTCCTCCTCTTCCTCCTCCTCCTCCTCTTCTTCTTCTTCTTCTTCTTCTTCTTCTTCTTCTTCTTCTTCTTCCTCTTCCTCTTCCTCTTCTTCTTCTTTTCTTCTTCTTTTTTTGAGGTAGGGTCTTGCTCTAGCCCAGGCTGACCTGGAATTCACTATGTAGTCCCAGGGTGGCCTTGAACTCACGGTGATCCTCCTGCCTCTGCCTCCAGAGTGCTGGGACTAAAGGCATGTGCCACCACGCCTGGTCCCCTCTGAACTTCTTGAGCCCTGGGTATGAATGAGTACCAGACATAGGGTCAACAAAAGTAGGAGCTGGGCACAGGAATCTATGTTCTCTGACCTTCATAAGCCTGGGGTGCTTATGAATGCTGACACTGGGTGGCACAGTGGTGGGTGCTAGATACGCCAAACTTTATTTTATCATTCTCATTTTCTTGATATCTGCTTTTGGCAGATGTGTGTGCCCTAGTGTGTATGTGGGAAGGCCAGGGGAGAGTACCAGGTATCTTCTCATCACTCATTCATATATTTCCTTGAGATGCGGTTTCTTCCTGAACCCATAACTCTGCCAATCGGTGAGCCCCAGTGCTTTTCCCATCTCTGTCCTCCAGCCTTATTGGAGTTTGAACTCAGTGGTCTTTGGAAAGAGAAGCCTCCATGCTTAAGCAGCAAGTGCTCTTAGCCACACAATTATCTCCTCACCCCCTTTTGACATTTTCATACATATATATTAAATTTTGATTATATATGTATATATACCCCTCATTACCCTCTCGTTCTTATTTTCTTCACTCTCATTGTTTTCCTCCTTCTCATCTCTTATAGGTGGTTATAACCATAGGAGAAGGTCTCCCTTTCTCCCAACAGCTGCTATAACTGTCATTAGCTCATGAGGGAGGGTAGTAGCCTCCAAGCCCCTCCACATCTTTAACAGAATGTTGACTGGCCCCTTCCCGGCAGGTGTCTGCAGTAACCGCAGCTGGTGTGACATCATGAGTTCAACGGCATGTCCAGGCATTAGAGCTCCACAGTTTTCCTACCCATCTTCCCTCCCGCTCTCACATTCTTTCCATCCCCTGAAATAGTCATACCCCTATTGCACTAGAAAGCACATCTTACGTGATGGGTCAGTATTGTAGAATACAGCATTCATTGCTGATATTTCTCTTCCAGTAGCACTTTGCAGCAGGAAGGAAGCGTCTCCCTCATCTCCAAGCTGATTTCACTATGTCCTGCACCCAGCAGCTGTGGTCTTCACAATAGGGTCTGACCTTTCAGTGGTGGGAGGGCATTCAAAAGCCATGGCAATAGCCTGCATTGCTTTGGGGGCTTTGGAGGCTTCCCTGAACAAGAACTCATTGCAGGGTATCCCATACCTGGCACTGATATTTTTTGATATCTATGGGCTGTTAGAAGCAGCACTATCCATGATGAGTTACATTATTTAGTGGGCAAACAATGAGTTGTTACCCCCAATTCCCCGATGCCCCCCTCCCCATCCCCAAAAATAAATAAATAAAATAAAAAAGAAGCAGCACTATCCATCTATATAAGGCACCTCCATTCATTCTTTCATTACCTTTTCTATTTATATATATTTAAATTCATTTTACTAAACAACAGATTTTCTTTTTTTCACTTTCCTAAGATTTGTTTAGCCCCTCTCTCACTCTCTCTTTTTGCCTGTCTCCCCATTCTCATTCCTGATTAAGCCAACTCTAACCCATGCTGTTTTTCTATCACTTGTGTTCCATTATCTCCTTCCCCTTAAGACCTCTTTCCCAACCCTGAGCCATTTTCTAACTTCCTGGTCACTGCAGAACTCCATAGAACTTGAAGTTGGGATTCACATCTGAGTGAGAACGTGTAGCAGTTCTCTTTCTGAGCCCAAGTTACCTCTTCTATAAAATATTTTCAGATATTAGAATAGCAACACCTGCAATTTTCTTGGTTCTAATTGCTTGGGATACCTTTTCCCATTCTTTTACCTTAAGGTAGTGTCTGTATTTGATAGTGAGGTAAGTTTTGTGAAGATAGAAAAAGAGACAACCAATTTTTTGATCCAGTCTATTACTTTAAAAATATATATTTATTTGCAAGGGGGAAAGAGAGAGGGGAGAGAGAAAGAGAGAGAGAGAGAGGGAGAGAGAGGGAGAGAGAAAGAAAGAAAGAAAGAAAAACAGGCATTCCAGGGCCTTCGGCTGCTGCAAACAAACTCCAGATGCATGCACCACTTTTTGCATCTGGCTTTACGTTGGGTATTGAGGAATTTAACCTAAGTCCCTAAGTCGTTAGGGCTTTGCAGGCAAGTGTCTTAACTGCTGAGCCATCTCTCCAGCCCATCTATTACTTTTGGTTGGAGAGTTGGAACCATTAATATTCAGTTATTATTGAAAAGTGTGAATTGATTTCTGTCATGTTCATGATTTTGTGGTATCTGATACTTTAGTATTTTCTTGATCTTCATTTGCTTGAGAACTGCTCTATCACTGGTTATTATTTGTCCTTGTAGCCTCTCGAATGAATGCGTTTATGCTTCTTTTTGGTTCAAAGTATCCCTTCCAATATCCTCTGATGATCTGGCTTAGTGGTCATAAATTCTTTAGCCTGCTGTTATCATGGAAAGTTTTTCTTTCTTCTATTATTAGAGACAATTTTGCAAGGTATAGTAGTTTGTGGTTTTTCAATACTTTTTTTTTTTTTCGAGGCAGGGTCTTGCTTTATCCCAGGCTGACCTGGAATTCACTATGTCGTCTCAGGGTGGCCTTGAACTCATGGTGATCCTCCTACCTCTGCCTCCCGAGTGCTGGGATTAAAGGCGTGCGCCACTACGCTCGGCTGGTTTTTCAATACTTAAAGTTCATGATTCTATGCTCTTCTCATTTTTAGAGTTTTTTTTTAAAAAAATTAGCCGTTATTTTGATGGGTCTGACTTTGTATATCACTTGGTGTTTCTAGTGTGTGTTGCGTGTACATGTGTATTTGGTGCCCCGTGTACTTGCCTGTGGCAGGTGTGCTCCCTTGTGGAAGCTGGTGCCTTGCTCCATCACTCTTCTGTAAATTCTTTTTTAAAGAACTTTTTAGTGATAGCTTCCATAATCATAGATCATAAGCCATTCCCTTCCCACCCTTCCCCATATCTCTTCTCCCTCTCAATGACTCTCTTACTGGTCCTGGGGGCATGTCACAAGCTTCCCCACAGGACTGAGGTTGCAGATCACCTGCTGTTTAGGTGGGTCCTGGACTCAAACTTGATTGGTTTCTCAGTGTTCCTCAGACTATCACGCTTACATAGTAAGTGCTCTTAACCACTTAGCCGCCTCTCTAGCCCTGTATTTAGTGTTTTGTGTACAATATGACACGGGGAATTTCTTTTCTGGCATGTCTTTTTGTGTTTGTTATGCCTTTCACACATGAATGGCCGTCTCTTTCTCTAGACTTAGGAAATTTTCTTCTATAATTTTTATTGGAAATATTTTCTATTCCTTTGGCTTGAAGTTCTTCTCAGACCATTATTTGTATATTTGTTCTTTCCATGGTATTCCAATGCTTCTTATATTCTGTTTATACAGTTTTAAAGCAACTTTTCATTCTGACTAACTGATCCATTTCC
Organism: Zapus hudsonius; assembly: GCA_004024765.1. Lineage (NCBI taxonomy): Eukaryota > Metazoa > Chordata > Mammalia > Rodentia > Dipodidae > Zapus > Zapus hudsonius. Next base: position 7,358 of record PVHP010011453.1, on the reverse strand, counting down.
TCTACCTTGTCTTCAAGCCCTGGTAATATGACTTCCACATGGTGAGATTTTTTTTTCAATGGATTATTTTATATGACTTATTGTATTTTTTATTTTCAGATCATATCAGTTTAGTTTTTTCTTTAGCATTTCTATCTTTTTGTTTAATTCAATTTTTATAACCTGGTTTGTTTTTTACTTTCTTAATTCTTTTAGGTGTTTCTGTTCTGCTGGAATTCATTCAGGTGTCTATTTGTTTCCTCTTTGACTTAGTTCAGTTGTTTGTTTTCTTCTGCATTTCTTTCAGGTGTTTTATTCATGTCCTCTTTGAGTTGTTTGTATATATTTATTATTATTTTTTGAATTCTTTGCCTGGAATTTCCTCTAAGCTCTCATGAGGGGCTTCTGCTATAGGTTTAGGCATTCTTTTTTTTCCAAAATAAATTTATTTATTTATTGTTACTTAGTAGAAACACTGTATGAACAAGTCTTGTGATGGTATCCACATTTCCCTCCTCCCTGCCCCCAATCACTGAGGGCCCTCCTCAATGGGATTGCTGGAACTCTCCATGGTATGGAGGGCTATGAGTTATGCAATCAGTAGCCAGTTCTTATTTTTTGAGGGAGGCAATGCCTCTGGCTATCCGCTCTCCCACAGCTCTTTCTGCCCCTTCTGCCAAATTCCCTGAGCCATGATGGGTGAGTTTTAAATCTGTTTTACTCTTGAACTCTTAAGAGTCTCTGGGTTTCTGCTTTGGGCTATTTTGAGTATCCTTGGTGTGTGTCTTCATTACCCTTGCGTAGGTCTGTCTTGCTGTGGAGACAGCACTCTTGCTCATCCTCTCACTTCCTCTATGGTTTCATTCGGGCCCTAGATGATGTGTTAGGGGTGCTTCATCTCCTGCCTGGGTGTCAGCCATCATCACAAGTCCTGTTGGTGGAATTGGGTTGTCCATGGTTCTTGCTACCTTCCTGAAACATACAAACAGATCCTGCAACGGAGAATGAGGTCAGTGTAGGTTGGTTTGGATACTCTTGGAGGAGACGTACTGCCTTATTTTTTGTGCTAGTCATTTTGCATTGAGACGTGTCCATCTTTAGATAGTGCATCGGTTCAGTCTTTCTGACACACTTGAGTTCAGTGTTTGGGTCTATGCTTTTCTTTGCCTGGCTTGGCATTGCTTCAGTTTCGAATGTGGAAACAGTTGGTACTGGTTTGTGGTTGGGATCAGTGGCGTGACCTCGGTTCAGTTGGGAAGGCATGCGCTGCCCCTTATCTTGCAGGACAGGAGTACCTGAGCTATGTGGGTGGGTGTTGTGGTTATTGAGAGTGAGACAGTGAGACAGGCAAGTGTGGCCAGACTCAGACACACAGTGGCAGTGGCAGGCGACAGAAGCATTGGGCTGATTGTGCAGCTCTTCACATTGACAATGGGCAGGGAGAGGGGTGATTAGGTGACTCCCCAGACTCACATTCTGGATGACATTGGCAAGCCCTAATTTTATATTTAAATTAAGTACTTAGACCATCTACACTCAAATTTCTGATATACTTGTGTTTAAATGCCTCATTTTTATTCCACTCTTTTTTCTCTTTGATTAGCCAATTATTTTTATTATTCTACTTCTGACCACCTGCAGAAAAATCAACTCTAAGTGTGTCAAAGACCTTTAGGCAAATAAGAACTGAAACTGTGAAACTATTATAGGAAAAAAGTAGGAGACACAGCATAAGATATAGGTAAGGATATTCTGAATAGGACTCCAGTCACTCTGTAAATAGGTCAGCAATTAACAAATGGGACCACATGAAATCAAAAAGCATTTGTACAGCACAAAAAGATCAACTCAGCGAAGAGGCATCTTACAAAATGGTAGAAATTTTTTGCCAGCTATGTATCTGAGATAGGAATAATAACTCCAAATACAAAAAAAACCCTCAAAAATTGGAGGTAGTAGAAAGGAAACAGCCCAATCTATAAATGAGCTGATAAAAATCAACGGAGTTGGCAAAAGAGGAAATACAAAGGGTTAAGACACATTTGAAAAGATGTTCAACCTCATTAGTCATCAGTTAACTGAAGATCAAAAACTACATAGAGATTCTTTCTCACTCCAGTCAGAATGAAAATCAATATGGGGTTTTCTTACAAAAATAGCAAGAGGTCTACCAAATGACTCACTTACACTACTCATGAGCTTTTACTCAAAGGACTCCAAGTCGGATTTCACAAAGATATTTGCACATCAATGTTTATTATATAACTACAGCTGAGTGACAGAATCAACCAACAATAGAGGAATGGATAAGGAAAATGCAGTATGTATGTAAAATGTAGTATGTTTGAATATATATATATATATATATATATATATATATATATATATATATATATATACACACACACATTCTGAGGATTCATGGAATGATAACTGTGAAGCACTTCATGTAGTCGCTCACCTTTAACAAGTAAGTGCTAAGTGAGCATCAGTTATTTTTAGTATCATCACCGTAAGTTTGAAATCTCCAGCTGTGAATCTATATGTAGAAAGCTACATGTCATGTAGTACCAGAAGATTTTATTGATTTTTGTTAGTAATTCATATAAACCACTTCATGTATGCTAGGAGGAGGAGGAGTTGTTTAAAATGCTATGTTTCTTTGTGAAGCTATAGCAGGCCACAGAGAGACTACAGCCCCAAATAAATCAACGCTTCCAACTATCTGGACCTGATGAGAAAATTGGCTCAGGCAAGAGGAAAATAAACCCTAGGCCCTTCAGTAATTGTTTGAATCCCCTAACTTTGTTTCCAAGCCCTTTTGTGAGGAAAAGAATTTTTTTCAAAATCTGTGGGAAGATATATTTTTTTTCTCTTCAATTCTCTCTAGTTTTCTACTTAAATGTCAATAAGTCCCAGGAGCTGCAGGTCACCACTGAGTTTCAATAGGAAACCCCCATTCAGGATGCACATTATCCAATTGTATAAGAATGTGTTCTTGGAGACAAAGCAGGAAATATTGGAGGTTGGGGAACTCACTTCTTTAAAGCTCTCCCCCCTCATTGTTCTTTCCCCATGTCTTTAATGAATTGCTCTGGCTTCCAACCACATTGTGAAAAATGAAGGAAAATAAAGGAAGAAAAAGGCTGAAGTTATTGATTTAGTTTAAAGGAGTTTTTCTGAAAATTTTGACCTAACCCCAAATTTGACAACAACCCCAGACCCCCAAATGACACTCCATGTTTAGAGACATTCTTCAGGGTTTGGATGTATAGCAAACTTGCTCTGAAAATATCAGCCTATGCCATCAAGGTTTTACATAGGAACCTTGAATTCTCCATGGCATTTCATTGTGTAATGACTTTGGGGGTCGAAAGCCAAGTGCCTGAAGGCTGTCTTTTGAACCACAATTGGTGAAGGACAAAATGCTCTGGAGTTAATTGAGGAAAGACATTTGTGTTTATTAATTAGAGACTCAGACTTTCTGTGCTCACTGACAAGTCCATTGGGAGCCTCCTAACTCTTCCTCCTGGTCTTGTTAGCAGAGCTCCTGCCCTCATTAAGTAGTCTTACATACTGGGCTCCTAGGAATTACTTACAGATAAACTGATAACAGAAAGAGGTATAAGTGACCTGCTTTCTTCTGCCTACTGAAAGTGAACGATACCTAATGTATAATTTATTACTATGGAAAAGAACCCAGATCAGGAAGGAATTGGGAGTTGCCTTCAAGGACCTGGAATAGAATCAATGGTTATCTGCCAATTTCCACTGAAAAAAAATATTCAGAAAATTATTTCAAGTCCTCTTGGAAAATAGTAATAGTTGCAGCTTTAAGACTTACTCTCCAAGCTTGGATGATTCCCCACCCCTCTAGTTTTAGCTTTTTTTAGGGTATTTTTTTTCTGTTTACAAAGTGCTTCTCACATGTTTTCTCATTTACTAACTATAAAATAAAATGGCATGGCTTTATTGAGAGATCACAGAGAAGAAGCCCTGAGCTAATGTGCTCATATGGGTGGCTCAGGCCCCTTCTTTTCTGAGGGCTTTTTCATCAAACTCACGCTTTTATGGGGGTCCTACAAATGTTGCACACAGGAAACAGTATTGTTAAAAATTTACTGCAGGATACTGCTGTGCCCACTCCCCTGTTAAACGCATCTGAGGTATCTAACAACGCTTGGGATATGGTGGATGCTTCTTCCCACTTCCAAATGGAAAGACACACATAGTGAATATATTTTAAAAAAATCTTAAAGTGGGACTGTATTTAACAAATCATCTGCCCTATCAGATAATCATTTTTTTGGGGGGGGATGTGTAGAGCTTCCAGGTTAATTTTCATGACATTAGGTTATTCTTTTTGGTAACTGGACTGTGGTGGTTTGAATCAGATGTCCCCCATATACTCATGTGTTCTGAATGCCTGATACCCAGCAGATGGTAACTTGGGAGGTGGAGTCTTGTTGGAGGGATGCTATTGGGGACAGACTTAGATAGGGGTGTTATAACCAGCTTGCTTTGGCAGAGTTTGGCTAAATGTGCTGCTATTTTCCACCTGATGTTAAGCCTCTGGCCATGCCATGCTTTCCCCTGCCATCATGGAACTTCCCCTTAAGACTGTAAGCCAAGATAAATCCTCTCCTCTCATCAGCTGCTTTTGGTTGGGTGCTTTATCCTAGCAATGAGAAAGTAACTACAACATTGACCCTGGTATTTCACTGGTTAATAATACATCTTATAAATGAGCACAGGGTTTAAAGATAGCATTCTGGGAGTGCTTTAGCCAGGAACAGAGCAGAGCAGGTTTTCTTGTATTTTTCCAAGAAGCTCATTCCTAATCACTTGGTAACATAGTATTTAGCACAAGTGAAGTTGAGACAAATGCTAATTAGGATGATTGCTTGAAGAACATGCGCTTCATTCATTTATCCAAATATCCTACAGTACATTCCTGGATTTAATCAGATGAGCTGAAAATGAGAACCAGACATATTGGTCCTTTTGGACTGTGTTTTGATTGGTATCATTAGGGTTGTTATACAACACAGCTCCATACACCTCATCTTTATCTTTATTATCCAGTAACTTCTTTATGAGGCTTTCTTAGAAAAATTAACATCAGAGTCAAGAACTAATGATAGTTTTAGTTTTCCTCAGAAGTCAGTTTTTATTACCTAACACACAGTGAAATAAAAGGCAGCAGACAGACACTCTCTTTTTCTATAGAGCTTTAGTCCACCGTGCCATGAGCAGAAGTGTGGGCCAGCATGTAATATTTTTGTCCTTCTGGGTTCTGGTTGATCATAACTTTTGCTTCCATATCTTCTGCTCTACTGTTAAATTTTAAGCTATTTTTTCTGTTATCTACATTCTTAGTTTCCTTGAAGATGATCTTGATTGTAGCACTCTTGTAAGTCTGAGAATAGCTTTTTTAAAAAAATTCCTTGATCTATTTTTAAATGTTTTTATTGGTATAAAATTATATATATTAACTATACAATATGCTCAGTATCATAAGTTATTAGAGAAAACCATTGAAACCAGGATGACATTCCCTTTTATGCATTAGATATTCTCCCCCTCCCCCATGACTCTTACATTCTTTCCACCACCTCTTCTGCAAATTTCCCTGAGTCATGGTAGGTGAGTTTAAAGTTTGCATAATTATTAGGTTCTTAAGAGTCTCTGGATTTGTGTTTTGGACTATTTTGGGCATCCTTGGCGTCTATCTCCGTTATCCTTCCCTGGGATATCTGCCTTGCTGTCGGAATAGCTCTTTTGCTCATCACACTACTTCCTAGGAGGTTGTATTAGGGCTCTAAATGGTGAATTTGAGGTGGTTCCTCTCCTGCTTGGGTGCTCCCATCAACTCAGGTCCAATTGCCCATAGTTCTCCTTGATTTCTGAAAAATACAAAGAGAATCTTCAGTGGAGAGTGAGATCATTATTGGTTAATTGAGACAAATATTGCTAGTTTGGTGAGCATTTGAAGGGTGTAGCCTTTCTGAAGAGCTAAGGTTAGTGGGGATATCCCCTTGGAGATGGGGTTCTTGGTCCCCATTCAAGGTTGCTTTGGGTCCTCGTATCAGTCAAGGGTTCCCTGCCAATGAGTGGATCTCATAACCAATTATCCAGTTGCTGATTACCCACCTAGGTGGAGCACCACTATTGCACAGATGGGTACTTCTTGTCTTGCTTGTCTGTGCCATATAGCAGTGTGTTCTGCATTCTCAGGCCATTGGTTGGTGTAGCTTGAGGCTTGGTTCCTCTGGCAGCTTGTGCAACACCTTTTAGCATTACACAGCCTAGCCTTCTGGGAGCTGGACTCGTTTCCAGATTCAGCAGGGTCTCCAAGTGTTGTGTGATAGCAGTCTGTGGAATCTTTAGCAATAAGGTCTTATCTTTTGCCTGAGATGGGTAGGAGAATAGCTTGATTTTCTCTCCACACTTAATTGTTCAGTTGCCTGAATCTAGTGTTCCAAGTAGAAGAACATTTTCCTTTAAAACTGAAAGACTTCACTCCAGTGCTGTGATGGTTAAGTTTTGTTGTCAACTTGACCTGTTAGCAAGCCACAGGAATCTTTAGTGTTGTGTAGAAGATTTCCTCTGAACTGAAGAGAAAAAGGAGGCTCAGGGGATTCAGGAAGTCATGTTAGCTAGAAATATCCTTTCCTGGGAGGGCAGTGCAGGAAGGAAACTCCAGAGACTTGGAAATCAACAAGTCTGAGAAAGGCTTGCAAGACCCTGCCCTTAGGCTATATGAAGGGGAGGAAATCTCTCTCCTCCTCCTGCCTTGTGTCTGTGTGTGTGTGTGTGTGTGTGTGTGTGTGTGTGTGTGTGTGTGTGATGTTGGTGATGGCTTCTCTCTTTCTCTCTGCCTGGACCTGTGAAAGGGGGTGGGGGCAGCCTCTTTCACCATTATGGAACTTCCTTGAATCTGTAACTTCAATAAATCCCTTCCTCCCATAACTCTTCCTGTTTTGGAGGTTCATCCCAGCGGTATATGGCTGACTACAAGTATCTTCTGGCTTCCTTGTTGAGCTATTTCATTGGTCTTATTCTTATGTCTCTGGGACTAATCCATTTTATTTTTCTTTCTGGAAGGTTTTAGGATTTTCTCCTGGCTCTCAAATTTTATGAAGATCTGTTGGTCCATGTGTTAATTCATCCTGATGGGTACCTCATGAGAGCGTTTTCATTTTGGAGACTATGTCTTACTCTGGAGCAGAGAAAGTTTCTCCTATTTGTTTAATCATTTCCTCCTATTTAGTGTTTATATTTTCTTCTGTTTTCTCTCTCATATCTTCTTTCTTTTTGTAAATTTGATTATTTTAAGAGATTTCTTCAGTTTATCTGTTCTAGTTTATCCATTTAAT
>PVHP010011452.1:0-45362 GCA_004024765.1 Zapus hudsonius | reverse complement strand
GAGCTTAGGTAGAAACAAAGTTTGTGGACAGTTATACAAAATTATTAAATAAAATAAATTATTAATCTAAGTGTTGTGGTTTGCATATAGAATGTCATAGGGATGCCTCGCCCTTGGTGCTGTTTGGGAAAGCTATTAAACCTTTATGAGGTGAAGAGCTGTTGGAGAAAATAGGTCACTCAATAGGAACTTCAGGTGAGCTTATTTCCTGTTCCTCCTTAACTCCTGATGACAATGCAGGGTAACCAGCTGGCCTCCTGCCGAACATTAGATGAAATTACACGTGACTTTGAAGCTTATATCTTTTCTTAAAAAAATAAACAATGAAATTATTTTTTGAGTAGTAAAATTGCTTATTTTTAAACTAAGAGGCTTTGTAATTACCACTTTGTTTTTCTTTTGACTGGAAAAATAAAATGAAATTTAAAATAGAAAATAAAAACATTTTAATGAAACATAATTAATGTGACAGATGCTGAATAACATGGATCAGAAAAAAATGATATAATAATTTGTAAACAGAACCAGCTTTTTGAATAGCTTCATAAAGTGGGTTCTGAAGGGTAAGCACTGTGTTAGTCTCTGTTGCATATATGCACTGTGGCCACAATAGTCAGCGTTCATCACTCACTAAGCAGCACTGTCTACATTAGAGTCATCTCTAATGGGTCCAATCATTGTTCTCAATGCAGTGATGCTAGTAGCTTCTATATTCTGAGGATTTAAGGATGGGAAAAATCAGGTGTATACAATGGAATATGCAGAACTATTCATAAAATATTTCATGAGATTTTTTAACCTTCCAGTGAACAATGGATTCCAAGTTAGACAATAAAATTGAAATTGTCTCTCAAGGAATGGTACTTCTTCATTGAAATAGCATGCACTCCTTGAATCCAGAAGCTGATTTCTGAATACTTATTCCAATAGTTTAACAATGCCACAGAGAGAAAGATTATCTGAGTGAAGCTAAAATCTAACACATAAAAAAATGATAACAAGAAAAAGTTAAATTTGTTTAAAGGACATTTTATTGACATGTTTGTTATTAAATAGAACTGTCATGGGACTAGACAGTCTTGACCTTAAGACATTTGTACAGAAGAAATAACAAATAAGTGTCTTTATGTAAATGGCACTCTCTTGATATTCATTTTGAAATCAATAACTTTATTATCTGTTACAGCATTATGAGCACTATGGAAATGAGTATAAATGAAGAATGGTAAATTGGATTAAACTAGGTATGGAGGGATATCCTTAATTTTGCTGAATATAAAGAAAAAAGGCATAGTCCCTTTTCTCTATACCATTAATATGGTTGGATACTCTCTTTATATACAGATAAAACAGATTAGATATAAATTCAGTATCATACAACAATAGAGGAATTATCTCATAGGGCTAGTTGGACATCTCTGCCCTATGAGCTAAGCTCTGTTCATACAGGAATCTCACATGCTCTCATTAGAGAAGGTATTAAGCACAATGCAAAGTTCATTACAGTAACCTCCCATCAGCCTGGAAATCTGATGGTCCAGTTAGCAGTCAGTAATTTTTTTTTCTTTTTCTGTAAAGGGTCAGATAATAAATATTTTTGCCCGTTTGGCATTTATAAATCTTATTACAACTTCTCAACTCGGCCACTATAGCATAAAAATACGTATAGACAGTCTGAAAAAATATGTGTTTATGTTTGAGTCAAATTTATTTAAAAGTAATACAACGGATCACATATAATTTCCATGTTTAATCTATTTTTTCCTTTGGTTTTCTTTAGTTTCTAAAACATATAAAAACCATTCGTAATTCACAGGCTATACAAAACGGCCAGCAGACTGGATTTGGTTTGCAGCCTGCACATCACTGACTCTTTGCTTAGCTGAAGGACAAAGCTAAACACACATCAGAGCACACTACAATGTCAGATGCCTGAGCCAGCGGCCAAGTTCTTATGGGGGTGCTCTTTTAGATTCTATAATAGGTAGCATATATTCTTTTTTCTTCTCTTTCGATGACATTAATAGATAATACAACTGCCTATACATAATTTTTATATAATGACAACTCAAATTAAAAGGAAAAAAATTTAAACCTGCACTATTTAAAAAGATGTGCTTTTGGTTTGGCAGTCTGAGTGCTCAATTATAATAGAGGATGAAAGGAAATAGTCAAATGCTTCCGTGTTCTGGAACTGAATAATTTAGAATTAAATGGAATTAAGAGATCAGATTCAATTTCTTATAAAAAGCATAGGAAAATGAAAGAGCAGACATATTAGGGATCCTGGATTTAGAATTAGTGTTAGAGGAAGTAGTAACAGACCATTTATATATGTTAAGTGATTAGCGGAACTAAGATTACATGAGGTATAGATGCTAGAACATGGAAATTTGTAGATAATTAGAGAAACAAAGAATATCATATCCTTGCAAATAAACCACTTTATTTTTAAGTTTACTATAGATTATTGTTCTATCAAAGACATTTATTTGAGGAAATATATGTTCACTTTGAGGTGAACGCTATACAATATATACATTTATAGTTACATCACATGGTACACAAAACATTCATAGTTTAATAATTCTAAATATCAGTTAAAATAAATAAAGGCAATTACATAGAGGATGTTATCTAGCTGGCTAACTAGATATTATGTTTTTATATGTGTGTGTATGCATGTCTGTATGACTATCTGTTATTACATACCTGTCTGCCATAATTTACTTAAAATTACCTCTTATGTGAAGGTATATCTTTGATTTCTAATAATTTGAAATTAAAAAAATACTTTTGACTAAAAATGGGCAGTGATAAATTAAAATAAATTCAGAAACTTCCAGGGTTAAAAGGAAGATGGCTGGAGGGAAACTATGAAGCAATATTAGAATGATATTAAAAATAACAGACTATGATATATATATACTCAGTGGCAGGGAACTTCCTCAGCATGTTTGAGGCCCTGGATTTGTTCCCCAGCACTGTAGAAATAATAAATACATGAGGTATTTGCTGAATGTGGTGGTTCATATTTAAAATGATGATTGGTGATGGTGATGGTGATAATGAAAGAAAGCAACAGATAATCATAAAATAGCACCAGGGAAGTTTCACAAAATAGATCTTTTGTTATAACTCGAAAGTCTTCAACATCCATATGATGGAATAAGAAAAGTTTTTTCAAACATTAAGAAATTTGATGAGATCCTAAATATCATGTGACTTCTAAATTAAAATATTTGGATCTAGATCCTTGAACGCATCTCTCCTTCATTCACCAATGACCACAGTCAATGATGATGGTCTATTATAGCATAACTACAAGAATGACTTTTAAGTGTTCTCATCAAAAACAAATGAAAAGTTTTTTAAATGATGGTTATATTAATGAATTTTGCCTTGATAATTTGTAAGATGCACACATAATGAAAGGCCACATTGTGCACTCCAAATATGAACATTTATTATTTGCATGTGAATAATAATAAAATGTATGGCCTCTGAGCTATTAAAAGAAGCCTTGAATCTGTTCAATTGCATATTGGCTACTAAAATCCATAATCATAGACCAATATGGTAAAGGTACAGCAGTGACACATACTTAGAGCAGCATCAACATAAGTAGAAAAACTTCTAAAATGGGGAACAATTCTTGATTTACAGAACAACCTGGCAAAGCCCCAGGTCCTCTGATTTATCCAGACAGGAGAACCTAGAAAATTCAGTGATTAAATAACTGCACTTAAAATATTTTACATTTGTTTATAACTTCTATCATGAGTTTGTCTTAGGTAATAATTTTTTGCTTAATCTTCATGAATGCCCAATGTGAGGTTAAAATTATTCTATGTATATGCTGGAATACTTTGTTGTGAAGGCCTGCTCTGCACACACCACTGTATCCCTGGCTCCTGTATTATAAATGTCAGCATCACTTCTGAGTCACTATCCATATATAAACACCACCCTACCTTCCTAAAGTGCTTTCTAAAGCCCAGACGTGGTGGTCCACTCCTGCATTCCCAGAACTCAGAAGGCTGAGGTAAGTAAATTGCCATGAGTTCGAGGTCAGTCTGAGCCACACAGCAAAACCCTGTCTCAAGATAAATCACATAAGCAATAAATACAGAAACAACAAGAGAATACAACATTAAAATGCTTTCCAGTGGCTCTCAATCAGGGCTATTGTTTTTAGTTCTGAGTAAAAACTAGGTTTATGTATCAATATAGAATTTTCCCTCAGTTCCCAATAGCTTGCATGCTTAATAACCTTTCTGGCAATATGCCTCATGAAGATGAGTACATAAGGGCTGAGAGAGAAAGGCATCTTGGAACATAAAACGATAATACAATTCTTAGCTCAGTGGCATGTACCAAATCTGAAATGACCTTCAGCAAATAAATCTTTTAAACTTCCTAGGCTTGAGTGTCTCCTTTGGCAAATGTGGTCACTCGTTTCTATCATGTTTTGTCATAATTATAAAACATCTCTATGGCTTTGGGAAACTGAAAGAATGTAGCAGAAGGGAGGAGAATAACCTTGAATAATCATAAAAACAGATTTAAAATAAATCAAATGATATTGGAAAGCAGGGGTGGATCATGGAGATGGTGGTGTCAAATGAGATATTTAATTTTTTTTTTTGCATTTATTCCAAATACTATCATGCACATTCATAGAGAATAAGTGTGAAATTTCCAAAGTGAACAATGTGAGATATTAATGACAATCTCTCCAGGAACTTCCCTTATTTTTATATTTTGACCTGATGTTTCCATTTCATTACCATAAGTTTGTAATTGAATACAACTTGCAAATACCACAATTATGAGGTCTTTTTGAAGGTTGCCTATTTTATTGTGCTGTTAGTGTTGTGGGAGCCAACTCTAACTGTTTCAACTCATCCTGGTTCTTTAGTCTGAGAAGAGAGGAAAAGAAACTTTAAAAGACTCACACATTTAGGATTCCTGAGAGCAGAAAATGATGTTGAATGGTCGAAATCTAGGATTCTACAAATCTAATCATCCCAATCACATGACGTGCATCCCTCTCTTATGGAAATTCCTGTTAAATTAGACAATTGTATATGTCTGTGATGTGTACGGTGGTGGTGGTGGGCTGGATTCTACCTCCTAGTGTACCTGAAAACAGACCCTGTTTGAAGATGGTGTGGAACAAAGCGTGTGTCATGTACACTTACATTTGAAATTCTTTCCACCCTTCTCAGTAATGTGACTGTGAGAAAGATACTCTTAGCTTCAATTTTTATACCTGTAATATAGGAGTTACAACAAGACTTTTTCAATGTTAATTGAAGACTATTACTATATAGCTCTTGGTATAATGCCTTACATCAGTAGTCATGAATACCTAATGCAAATGAATTTCCTTTTGCTCTCCATGGATGACTTTTCCCTGTTCTGCCCTAGAGCAAGCGATGTGCTGATGTCAACATCCAGGGGAGTGGATGCCAGGGGTGTTGACCAAGTGGCTTCAGGTCTGCCACAGGAATGCTCAGAACTTCTGTTTTCCTTACCAGTGGTAGCTGGTGTTTCCCAGAAACCAAGAAAATCTCATTTCCCTTGGTAAGGAAAGGGGATCTGTTTCTTAAAGAAATCAGTCAGAGTAGACAGTTACAACGAACTGTCAATTTTTTTCTGTCTGAACATAAGTTGAACCCAAGACTTCAGCATAGGTCAGTTCTGCTTCTTGGGCTGAAATGTTTCAGTTGCAGAAAGCTGCTCATTCTGGAGTTGGAGCAAAAGGACTCCTAAGGGAGATTTATAGAGCCGAACTAAATACTAGAAATACAATTGTTTTCATAGTGTTGTTGGAAAATCTTGCAATGCTCCCTAACTTCTGAATGTACACTTATGAGAATGCTACTTCATTAATGCAATCTTATTTTGCCCAAGTTGTGTGTGTGTGTGTGTGTGTGTGTGTGTGTGTGTGTGTGTGTGTGTGTGCTTTGTAAATTTCTGAGAACCGTGAAGGATAAAATGTCACCCCTGTATCAGCATCATGTCAAACTATGCCAAAAGTTTCTGGATAGTTGCCTAGTTTTAACCTTCATCATTAAAAGGGAGTCATAAAAAATCAAAGAGCAAACAAGGAATTCTAATCAGAAAGCAAAACACATGTGACTAATATGCGGGGTAATAAGTTCTCCAGGTTAAAAAAAAAAAACAAGTTTTAGATATCATTTGTAATGGCATATGTCATATGCTAAAATCTTAGGCTCCAAGGACGTTGCTGGGGTCTTGATACAAAATGTTTTAAATTCATATTTCATATCTCATCCACACTTTCTCACCCCTAGTTCAACAGAGGAGAAAATGAGACTTACAGAGATTAGGTAACAGTGATCTGACAGACCTAGTAAGTTCAAATATAGAATTGTTTGGTACTAAAGCATAATTTCTATCCAAAGTGCTTATGGGTATCAGGTGACAAAGTGATGGGTAACCTAGTACCAATATTGGAAGATACTTTGGTTCATCTAAAGACAAACTGGTAATATTCCAGAAAGTGGGGTCCAGAAGCTTTTATGACCATCAAAAAGTAACATGCAGAGAGTGGCAGAGCAGGCATCCAAGATGCCTTCTGTCCTTATGAACCTCCCCACAGGGCCCAGTGGGTGGGCAGAAATGTGTGCAGTTCCACAAAGGCACCAGGGTGGTGTGTGCTCTCTTCCTATGTATATATAATACTGTTTAAGGATTAATTCTTTATCCACCCAATAAAGACATCCAATTTTTTTTCAAGATTCAATGCAATTTGGTCCAAATAATATCACTTCTATGACATCCTCACAAATTTCTATGTTTCCTTCTCAGCCAGTCAAGAATAATGAAGCAAGGAATAGCTTAAAAGTAGCTGAAGTTAATTGTGGACTTTCTTTCACATTAATTTAATTCACAATAATTATTGAGCCCCAGCTATATGAAAATCCTGCACTAGTTGCTTTGCATGTGACATGTCAAACATTCATCTATGAAGTTGGTTGCAATGAGATGCAGGATCTTAAAAGCATCTTTCAATCCCTATCTAGCTTAAAGTATGCTTACTATAGTATCTGCCATATTCCCACGACTTTGTTTTAGTTCTCAGTTGTGATGTATGATATATTTTCTAAATGTTAAAGAATATTTTAGGATGTTGACTCTATAATATTGAGTGAACCTCCACTTTGTTTCTCATTATATACATAGAGCATGACACTGTGATACAACTCAGTAGATGATAGTTGAGTACACAGTGAAGAATGAATGATTGCCTAAATAAATGAACAGCCAAATCTCCTTGGGTATGTCCTCTACTCCCCCACCACAGCTTAGTCCCCAGTAAGAATAAATGCCACATAGGCAATGATAGGCATGTCATTTACCAAGAATAACATTAATATCCTAGATGTACATTACAGTACTCACATCTGGACACTATAATTTTCCATTTTCTTACCTATTATTATGGTTATATTAACTCCAGAGATTCAAATGGAATGAAAACTTATTTCAGAAGAGACAGAGCTATTTTTTAGACCAACTAAGGAACAAACATAATGACAGAGTCCTGTTAGTACTCAGCACCCCAAATAACAGGAGCTTGGCAAAAAGCCTTGGAAGGAAGTCCAATCATTACCATGGCCCTCTATTATAGCAGCCGGAAATCACACTGCTGGTTTATATATAATACAGCAAATATCTCAGAGGGCAATGTCCCAGCTCTAAGACAGTGAAAAGATCCATCAGTCCCATTCTGTACTGCAGGTGGTGGATCCCTAGTATAGTCTAAAACATGCACCATCCTATCTTTTTTTGCATTATCAAGAATTCTAATATTTAGCACCACTAGTACGAATCATTGGTTTTACAACTTTTCATAGCATAAATGTTAAAATAGTGATTTTACATTTTACTATGAAAATTTTACTTTTACTATGACATTTTACTACAGAGAAATTTTCAAAACAGATTTAGGTTTCTTGGACAATTGAATATGTATAGCCATAACCCTTTGTTTTTGTTATAGTATTCATATACACAGTGCTTAGACATATTTTCATAGTTTAAAGGTAAGTGCTACAAATGTGTGTGTGTGTATATATATATATATATATATATATATATATGCCAGTATCTTTGTGCATCTCTCCGGCATTAAGGTAATATTCTTTGTATGGATGAACACTTCATATGAAGAGAATGAAAACTTTTTGAGGATCAGCTAATATTTTCTCTAAAATAGAGAACAGTGATTTCTATGTATGTAGGAATATAAATATATACATGAAAGCACTCATATACATGATATTAGCACATGAAAATAGTCAAATATTATAGAGATATTTAAACCTGAATCATAAATATATTCACAGAAGTTTAAAATTAATCAATGTAATATATTTGGATGGGTACAGACAAGGTTAAGGGAGAGTGATCAACTTAGCATAGCATTTTTACAGGTCTGAGATAAGGGAAGGTGGAAAGTTCAGGCAAGGAAGAGCTGTCAGAACATTGAAAACCTAAAAGACAGAGAACCAAAATGTAGGGTTCACTATTCTTCCTAGCCAGTATTAATGTACATGTAAGAGGCAAGAAATATAAAAACTGCATACACTTAGGAGTAAAGGAGATCGGGGCTGGTTCAATTTATGGCTTTCTCATATGTCACTGGGTCTCTAATTGTCAGTGCAGAGTGTCTATTTCAATTCCTTAAAGCATTAAATGGCTATAAATTTCAGGCAAGTGGGAGGCTGACTTGGTGAAAAATGAAGGAAGGGATGTTTCTCTTGGTTAAAAAATATATATCAAGATTTTTGAAATGCTATTTTCATAATGTAGCATTAAGAGGTTTTGATTTAGGAAATTATTTAAGAAACTAAAGCTGTAGTATCTCTGTGGATAAAAATAATTAGAATAACAATGCTAATTAGCTTTCTCTACTCTATGGGAAAAAACACAATGTTGCTATTACTATGTAAGCTTTTTCTGCCTAGGAGAATTTAATGCAATCTACACAGAAATATATATATATATATATATATATATATATATATATATATATATATATATATATATATTAAAATGTTAAATGAATATTTCTGTTCATGATCATAGACAGTCATCGCAATTGGCCAAACTGTTCAGTTCTGAGTTCATGTAAACTTTAAATTTTAACTGTATTTCCATAAATACATTCAATTTTCAGCTGAACTAGTTTATAAATCAAGATACTGAGATGCTCTTAGTAAAGCTTCGACAATCATCAAAAGGCATATACTTGGTCGTCAGGTAACATAATGAAACTCTTAAAATTAATAACACATGCCATTCTTGGAAGCACTTACTAAAACTATTATTAAAATTAAAATGTCTTCTACACCTCTTAGATCATAATATTTTTATTCAGGATCAATATCCACTTCTCAATTATGCCAAAATATTGAAGTGGAGATTTCTTTTTTCTTCCATGCACAGCTTTTTTTCAATGAATATTTGCTTCAATGAATATTTGTTAATAACCATGGGTTCTGTATTCATGACAGTGACTACAGGTGCATTTTATTTGTATTTATAGCATTTTCAGGAAGTTGTTCTCTGTCTTATGAATGAAAAGAGGAAAAATAAGCCGATTTTATTCCTAGCAAATTGCTAGCAGTTTTGGGGGCAAGGACAATTTAGGACGCAAGTTAAATAAATGTACACACATACACATCTTTCTCAGAAATGCAGTTTATGAGAACCAGAGATAGATTGATTATAAATAGCCTTATTGCTTCTCTATGGATAGATACAATGCTTCATTATTTTATTCTATGTATAGACATCATATGCCCTGCAACCTTTATTTGTAAAATTAATTATTTAGTAAAAGCGAATTTCCTTCTCTATCACAGAAAAGTTACAAAGTACCAAAAGATCAAGACCGGAAGAGCACACTTCAAACCACTGTTCACAGTCACAGAAGAAATAAATGTTCTTTCATCCTTATCAAAACAGAAAACTTAACTATGGTTAGAAGTCAAAGGGCTGCTTAAATACTATAATGCACACTGTTAAAATCATCAGGCTAGACACGTTGAACTTGGGGGAAGTCCTCTAAAGCAATTGAAAGCATTCCTAGAATTCTGCCTCCCACCCAGAGGTGCAAAACCACAAACACGTGGGGAAATGGCAGAATTTTTTCTTTCTTTCTTGGCCTAACATTTTTTTTATTATTCCAAATAGCCAAACCCACTCAGCAAGGAGGGCTCCGCCAAGTTTCCAGCCCACACTGACCTTGCACAACTTTCTGAAACTACAAAGCCACAAGGAAAGAAGAGCTCACCTGTGCTGGACTCAACCAACCATGTGGACAGGCGCATCGCTCCCCACAGCTCGCCTTGCCCTTGGTGCTTGGCTTGTGGGGACTTTTCCGAACACTGTCCCACAAGGTGACCAGCTTGGTCCTGTTGGAAGCCGAGCCCCCCGATCCTGAGGAGGGCATAGTCTGACAACAATACCCAAGCCCCTGAGGGTTCCTGTGCCAGCCACAGGCGCAGTGGGCATCCCTGATGACAGTGGGCACGCTCCTGCCGGCATCCATCCCATCGGACCCCCGGCTGCAGCTGTGTTGCTTGGTGAGGTATGCATTCATACTGTCCTGATGCCCACCCTGCCCTTTGGCCAGCTCTGCACAGAAAGGCTTCCTCCCTCCCACCCCCTTCTTCCAGGCAGTTGTAAAAGTCTTTCTGGCCCCCCCTGTGGACGCCTGTGTCTTTGACAGCTGCTACCAGCAGAGCATCGGGGGAGCAGCCAGAGCAGCTCAGCACAGCATTATCTGCGGGCTGGTAGCTCTTTGTCAATAGATGACTCAACTCACAGAGCAACTTGACAGTATCCGGGCTCTAGGCAGAAGCAATCAATGCTCCACACAGCTGGGCTACAGGACTGTACACTGTGTGACAAGCCCTTTTTGGATGGAGCCCACAGTACTAAGGCTTCTCACAATTTGGCATTCTGACTTTCCCCCTCTACTCTCGGATGCACGCACAAAATACACATCTCGGGAGAGAGAACTTCTTTTCAGACTAGCAGGACGCTTCTTTCCAGAAATGATGCAGATAGGCTGAACCACGATAGCATAAACAATACGAAATGATCAGAAAGTTAACCTGTAAGGAAATGTTCACCTTTTATGAATCACTTATCTAGAGAGGTAGTTGCCAAGATACAGAGCAAACCAGAAGGTAGTAAGAGTATCGATATTAATTCCAAAATATCAATAAGTTCTGAAAGTAATCAAGGTCAGAGTTTTATGCTAGAATCCTTTAAAGTTTGGAAGTTTAATTTACTTTCAATCATGATTATGTGTTATAATTCTAACCTATATTCTTTATATTATGCACAATTACTAAATTCTTTCTGGTTCAAAATATGACTACTTTCAAGATTCAAAACTGATAGGTTAGTTTATTTTAAAATAGCACTTTTTTCTTCTGTCAAATTATTCTTTGGGTTTCTTTTCAAATACTTTACCACAACAAATACAATCACCACAGAAAGAGTCTGCACTTGAAGCTGCAAGATATAGCCAGTCCTGCCACATAGTATTTTGGTTTCCAAAGAAATAATTTTCAAAATCCTGCAGTGAAATCTATCCGATGTAAAGCAACTGCCTTCCAAAGAGGACATGATTTGTGTCATATTTCAGCATGCTTGCTGAAGCCATTCTATTTTCAATGAAAGCAAAGACTAAGGTAGAAAGAAATTTTATTTTCTCCTATCACTCATCAAAATTTCCACTCTTATCACATGTTCCTACAGAAATAATATTGGTTTGATTGAAAAGCATGTTGCCATCTATGAAGGGAAAATTTGCATAACTGTATAATACGACTGATTTAATACTAGATTATCAGATGCCCTGAGATTAATTTTTTTCCAGTTAATTGATCAGACTGTAGGACAGTGTGGACTGATTTCTGCCCCAAATGGAAGGTGTTTACTCCAGGTTCCATGACCAGTAATGGGTTCTGCATTTGTATGGCAAGACCCCTGGCAAAGCCTTATTAGATCTTAAAATCTTAGAAGGAAGGAGCTACCAAGGAGCCTGAGGCAGGAGGATTGCCGAGAGTTTAAAATCAGCTTGGGCTATTCAGTGACTTCAAAGACAGGGCTATATAGGAAGATCCCATCTCAAAGAAAGAAAGAAAGAGAGAGAAAAGAAAGAGGAAGAAAGGAAGGAAACAAGAAAACAAGGAAGGAAGGATGGAAGGAAGGAAGGAAGGAAAGAAGGGAAAAGAATAAGGGACAAGTCTTGATCTATTACTATGTTTCCCCAAACATATAACATAATTCCCAGCACACAGTAGGCAATACATAGTTTTTGTTCTTATTCTTTCTTTCTGTTGAATATTTGGTGGATATATATATATATATATATATATATATATATATATATATATATATATATATATATGAAGATACAATTTTTAATGAAGGAGGTGACATTTTCTCATAATAATACTTACTTATTTCAGCAATTCTCCTGAAACAAGGTATTCCTTTCCTATTAATTTGGGTTCTGTTTTGAAGATGGTGGTCATTTTAAGTAAACTTGTAAAAATATTTGAGGCACTATTGGACAGATATTTGAATGATATTATTTTCTTTCCTCCTGATAGAGAACCTTGGAGTAAAAATTTGAGGTGATTAGAGCACCACAGATACACAGTATGAAGAAAAGAGGAAATCCACATTCATCACTCTGGTTTCTTTGTACTGGATCAAGACATATAACTCCTGAAAGAACTTTCAGGTCAGATAAAGCCCTGTAAAACCTCAGACATGTCTGGCATCATGCAGTGTGATAAAGCCACGGGTGCCACCAGTTTCAAATGGCAGCGCCAGGAACTAAGTGTGGACCCCTTTCCTCTCATTCAATGACAGAGGTTCTCTAGATGGTGAGGCAGATGCCACTGTTCAAAGGCCCATGAGCAGGTTCTGGGAACACCTGCCTCATCCCCACTCATCCATACTTCACAGGTAAGATTCCTTGTGCATGGAAGTAAATCAGTGTGCATCCAACACATCTTTGCAGTGGTACTTATAGGATGCTACTAGACCAAAAAATAAAAAAATAAAAAAATAAAAAATATTCCTAGCAGGGTACTTCTCAAGATGTGATAAACCTTCACAGGAACCTAGGTCTGTTGTGAACAGGTTATTTGGATCGGGCTGTTTCTTCCCACCACAAGGACTATAGGATTTCTGGTTTCATAATTGCAGCTTGTCATTTCTTTGGAGATGGATAAACATCATAGGTTGCAGAGCCACTGTGACTTTCCTGAATAGGTACGACCATAGTAAAGTTTTATGAATCTTACTTAAATACTATATAGGAATTATTGTTTTTTTTACCATAGTACATACAAACTATTTGTTGTGTGTATGTTTATGTAGTGAGTGCATGTTTGTATACACATTTGGATATGTGTAGGCACACATATGTGCATATGGGTAGAGGCCAGAGATCGACATCAGGTTGTCTCTTTCAATCGTCCTTCATCTTATTTTAAAATACAAGGTCTCTTAAATCTAGTGCTCACCCAGTTGGTTAGATTAGCTAACCAATAAGCCAGTGGGATCCATTCATGTTCCCCTCCTAGTGCCAGGATTGCGGGTGTGCGCTCAGTGTGTATACTTAAGTCCTGGTGATATAAAATGAGCTTCTCATGTTTGTGAGGCAAGACATTTATTTACTGAGCCACCTCCCCAAGCCATGAAAACTACTTTTATCCTTCTGTCTTCCACTTCCCTCCAACATCTTTATTTTCAAACAGAACATTTGGCTTTTTTTTTTTTAAATCTCAAAGCAGACCATTTAGAGAAATATGTTTAACTAGCCTTATCTCTGTACAGTGGACTCTCTAATTAACAATAATCCAATTTGGTCACTTGTAATTGGACATTTGTAATAACCATGAGATGGCAAGAGAGTGTGTAACAAGAATTAGCATTGTACAAATACACTTCCTACTCATGTCTGTGATTGAACCTGGGCAGCTGGTCCAGAGAGCAATGCCTAGATGAGATACATCTCATTGACCTCTCTGTGACCTGGCGCTGATTCCAAACACTAACCCTTGGTCTTAAAGCAAGAGTTCAAAACTAATAACCTGGCCTGTTTTATTTAATAAAAATAAATAGCCCAGATGCAACACTGAATAAATTGAATGGCATTAAGAGATTTTGCAGAATGTTTTTCCACATAAAATTTCTTTCAGTCAGTCTATGCAATTGGAAATGAAAATATTAATTACAAAAGGAAAGCTAAGTGCTTGCTAAATGATACCTGGAAGGCAAAAGCCCTTTAGCAGCCACAAGTAATAAGTCAAACAATCATGCAGTGCTATAATGCATTAGATACAATTTTCTTTGATTGGAGAAGTTGAAAAAAAAAACTTGTGATTCTATCAATGCTAACAAATCAATGCTCTATATCACATGTGCCAGCTCCAAGCATATTTGCCTTTAAAGATGAAAGAACCAAGCATACTTAACACATTTTAGACTCTAAAATTATTTCCCAAATGCTTAAATCGGTTCATTAATATGGAACTAAAACAAGGAAGAAGTCAGTTTGGAAGGACGCAGTTCTAGGAATAGAGATTTAATCTAGGTAATTTAATAATAAAAATAAAGGAAGTTTTAATTTTTCAAAATTCTCACAAACATACTTGCATTGAAGAGGTGTTAGAGAGGAGGAATGAGAATTAGAATTAGTAGAATAATTTAGTAGTTTTCAGAAATGTGGATTTATTATAGTCCAATACACTTTGTCTCACGTCTACAAAAATCAGGACACAAACTATTTGACCTTTCTTAGAGCTTCTGAAGAAAACAATCTTAAAAAGGTAATGACCATTAATAATTTTCACATTTTTAGCAATTGAATCCAAGTGCAGAACTATATTGTTATAAGTAATATGTTCTCATGCTTTGAGATTAAACTAATATCACTTCTTCAGTGAGCTTTCCAGAACCTCTTAGTATCTACAGCCTTGTCTACGTAATTATCTTTCATATTTGTCTATTTCTCTCAACCACCATCACAACCATTCTAGTTACATCATCTCTCAGTGGACTGTTGAAGCAGCTTCTCCACCGTTGCTCCAGTTCTCACAAAGCCATAGTGAAACCTAAAATGAATTATGATTGGTTCTACCCTGCCCAACACCTGTCAAAATATTTCACTTGTGTGGGTGGGTCACTGTCCCCACAGATAGTACCATCTTTACATGAGTAAAAGGCTCTTATCATGCTTGTGTGTTCCAGCCTCTGCTGCTTTAAGCAGCCTGGGTTATGCCTCATACTCTTGTGCCTTCCAACCTCAGGGATCCTAAATACGGGTACTCAGTCCCAATTTATGGCCACTGAGCAAGCTTTTCCCCATCCAAATGTTCACAAAATTCCTAATATTTTTTGAGGGAATTGGGCACATTGAATCATCTCCCCCAAAGCCACCCTAAATACACAATATCATCTAAGAAGTAGTGAGTTTTTTTAACACAATTCCCAAAGCAGGCTCCAAGACTTGATTTCAACCAGATTCCACACCTAAGCCTCTTCTAGACAGAAGTTCCTAAGTCCATTTTTTTCTCCAGAGCTCAACACCAAATGATACCTCTTCAAGAAAGCCTTCCTTAGAGGGCTTGTTATAAGTCTCCTTTAGTGTTAAACTCTCAACAGACTCTGATATTTTGCTTTGATGAGTTTTGAGTCTCCTCAATATCTACCACCATTTCCCTGGAGGAGGTTTTTTAGGCTACCTTTGAGAGCAGCATTTATAGTAAATCTGCCACTTCCTCTGTAAGGTTTCCTGGCCCCAGGTAGAATGGGGTGGGGGAGAGGGAACATAATAGTATAACCCAATGGAAATATGACAAATACAAAATATGTTAAAATTTTTAAATGCATAAATAATAATTTCAAAAGCATTCCTTGAACAGTACATCACTGCCTGTCTGTTACACCACTGCTCTAATGATATTTAGAACAAGAATTTTGGTCTTGTTCTGTGCCTTTCTCCCCAAAATAGAACATATAATTATCAGCAGGGCAGGAAGAGGGCCCTCTTGTTTGCACCTGCAGATTCTGAACTCAGCATCAAGCAATCATTTCATGTTTATTCAAATAAGTCAAGCAAGAAAGAAGACAGAAGGATCTTCCAGTATTATATTGATTCAGGTATTCTTACCTGTTTTCCATCTCTCAGTGTAAAATGAATGAAGGAGTATTTTGATTACAAAAACAAAAGAATTATGTGGTCATATGCTCATCACGTCAATGTGGTATTGTGTGTCTGAGTTGTGTAATTGCATTTGCTCATATTTTGAAGGAAAATACCAATGATCTCAACATTAAAACAGCTGCACTTTATATTAGCAAGATATACGGGCTGGAGAGATAGCTCAGCGGTTAAGGCACTTGCCTCTAGTGCCTAAAGCCATGGGTTCAATTCCCCAGGTCCCACATAAGCCACACCCACAAGGTGGTGGCCCTGGTGTACTCTCTCTCTCTCTCTCTCTCTCTGTATCTCTCTGCTTGAAAATGAATAAATAAAATAAAATAAATATTTAAAAAAATATAAATTCATAAAAACTGTATTTCATGACACTTGGGACTTTCAAACTTTTGAAAAAGTGCTCTGCTATTCATAGGTAGATAGTGTGAAAAGTGAAGTGTTTCTCTAAGTCTAAATTCAGCCAGTAACTTGGTAGGGAGACAATCACAAGCTCTTCTACCAAATCACACTTCATCTTCAGGTGATGAAGTCCAAAAGAAATGGTAATTTCACATGATTATTAAAAGTCACTCTCTGATGGTGATTCTGTTTGTATTTTTCAGAAGGCAGTAAGAGAGCCCGGGACAACCCAGTTCCAACAATAAGACATTGGATGATGGCTGGCATCCTGGCAGTTGATGAACCACCCCTGGCCTATCACACAGGGCCCAAATGAAACCTATGAGAAAATGAACAGACAATCAGGAGACCAATCACCATAGCAAGTCTGATAACCCATGAAAGGTCAGTGGAGACAGATACCAATGATACCCATCACAGCCCAGGGCAAAGGTCCAGAGATACTTAAGATCTCAACAACAAAGCAGACTTAAAACTCACCCACCATGAACTGAGCAGAAGAGGGGGTGTAAATAATGTAAGAGCCATGGTAGGGGAGAATATCCAGAGACATTGCCCCCCTCATCAACAACACACAAAGAGGGAAGAAAAAACCCACAAAACTGGCTCCCTCTGGTGCAGTTCATAACTCCGTACCCTATGGACAGATGCAGTATGCGCACCAAGGAGGGACCCCAGTGGGTAGAGAACAGAGAGGAAGGAAATGGAGGCACCATTACAAGATTTGCTCATACAATGTATATACTTATTCATAATGAAGATATTAGTTTTAAAAAGTACATATCAGAGAGGAGAAATGTATGGACTGATCAACTGTATCTATACAACAACCAAGCTACAAAGTATAAAACTATAAGCATATAAACAGAATTACTATTTATAGCAAGTTCAATAAAATTTACAGTAGAATAAAAGACCAAGAAACCATTTCCTTAAATTGGTAAGTATACTATATAGGATTGTTGACTATATGCAAAGATGCATACTAGACCTCTTAAATTTATTGAATGATTTAAAATACTTATCATTTAATAATTACCACAACCCCCCCCCAAAACTCTTCTTTAGCTAGTGGCAACCAGCACTGTTCTTTGTTTCAATGAATTTCACTACATTAGACGGTTCTCACATCTGATATCATGGAGTTCTTAGCCTTTTGTAACATTGTGTAATAATTTCAGGATCTTCAACAATGCAGTACCATAAAAAGAGGAGTTACTTCTTGTTTATGGTCAAATAATATTCTATTACATACATACACATGTTATGGGATGAGACAGATAGATGGCAGATATGGAGAGAGATATATAGGCTGGATAGAGAGAATAGAGACACTTGAAGCTAGATACTATGGAGAGGACGGATAGAAAGTGAAGGACGGACATATGGAAAACAAATGGATAAACAGACAAATGTGCTCCACACGGATATCTATTTACATTTCCCCACCTCTTAGCTATAAAGGGTCACTGATCACGAGGGTACAGATACACCTTCCAGATCCTGATGTTGATTCTTTGGATTTTTTTTAGGTTATCATTTCCAGAATAGGACAGGAAACTATAAGACAGAACCAATTTTTCTTTAATTTAACTTTTACAGGTTCTTAGTTTCCTGATGAATCACTTAAAATGGATGTTTACTGAATTTATAATAAAGTTAAAGAAAAAAAAAAACAAACCTCTGTGTTAGAAATAAACCAGATGCTGAGTTGTCAGAGGTAATTCATCTGTGGATTGGCCTAAAGGCAGAGGTATGGATTAGAAGAAACGACAGGCCTTCCTCCAGCTAAATGAGTCCTCTCCTTGGAGATGTGACAATTTAATGAACTTTTACCACTCTGACTTTGCTTTGACCTGTACATTTTCAAATTCACATTTAATTCATCATCTTATCCTTGGTGGATTCCATATTATTTTGCTTTTGTGTATATTTATTTTATTCAGTATATATTAACTAAGTGTATATTCAACCCTAGGAACTATGATGAGGAACTCTAGACAGGAGAAAATTCTACCAACGCCTTAAAAACCCACGTGCACTCAGTTTTGAAATGAGATATACAAGGATAACATGTGGAGTCTCCTGGTTACTGATTTTTTTCCTGTTAAAATGAGTTTTATATTATGTTTGGAAATTGTCATTACTGCCACACTATAAGCTTTGCAAGAGTAGGGCATCATCCTTTATTCAAATACAACCTACTTTTTATTTTTTATAAAATAAGTATTATTTATCAGTCAAACCAGTAGACCCAGTTATCAACACTCAAGGCTTGAGTTTTAGGAAACATGTCTCCCCTTAGTATTGCCCCTCACTTCTATCCCCTCCCCATCACAATAACTGGCTAAGTTTTAATCACCTCATTTGCAGAATGAAGGGAGTGCACTGGAGTCTGTGGTTTCACTCAGCTGCCAAATGCATACATGGCTGACAATACCCTGGCACCGCCTTTAAGTTTAATCAAAATGCTTCCCAATACCTATGAAAATATGAATTTAACACAAGGTGATTAAGTAGTGAGCCACCATAAAGTTTTCCCAGCTTATTTTCTTGATGTTACATCCTTTTACACATAGGTGATTTTATCTTCTTTTTCCCACACAGGGCAGGCAACATGGCATGGTGGTTAATGACTAGCCTCCAAGGTCCATCCTATCTCTGTTAATTTTTGGAAGGTGGACATGAGGGTCTTCTGCCCTTTGCTAGTGGCTATTTACTGTGCCCATTTAAGGGGTGAACACATTTTCACTGATGCATAAATATTTGAAATCTGATGACATTTTCTTCTCAGGAACAGTTTACTTTTCTATACCTTTACATACTGTGATGAAGCTTTGTTAACATTTAGGCACTGCTTTCCCCATTCATTATTGATAAGGCATGAACTCTGTGGTTAAACTTCTGGGTTCACATCCCACATCTGTCCATATTAGTTGTGAACTTGAAAAGTTCACCTAGCTCTCTGTGCCTCAGTCTGTAAAATAAGATAGTTCCTACTGAATAGGATTGGTATAAGAATAACACAATTTAATTTTTCCCAAGGACTTTGGTATAATACCACAGAATTACACACAATAAACTCTGTGTGTCAATCATTTTCAATATTTCCCCATTCTAATCGTAAGTTCCAGAGGCTAATAAGTTGCAGTGCCCATAGACATTCAATAAAGATAGGCTGATTTCAATTGAATATCAGGATTCTATATTGGTCCTAAACTCTTCTTGCCAGATCCTTTTAGCAGCAAGGCATTCTGTCTTGGGAACAGGAGCTAAGTAACATGACCACTAAGAACATTGACAGCATGTCTCAAACATATGCATTTTGCTTGCTCCTAATTACTCTATATGTGGATATGCCAGTTAAAGATACAAACCAAGGCTTAGAATGGTTCTGTAATTTTCCCTCAGCCTGGAGTTGTAAGTAGAAAAACCTGGAATAAGGGTGTTATGATCAGCTTTCTACCAAAACTAGTTGCTGCACAGAAAGAACCCAAACAAAAGTGGCTTGTGGAGGAATGGGTGTATTTGGCTTACGGACTCGAGGGGAGACTCCATTCTGGCAGAGAAAACGATGGCATGAGCAGAGGGGTGGACATCACCTCTGCCACAGCTCTGGAAATAGGAGCAGGAAGGTGTGCCAAACACTGGCAAGGGGAAGCTGGCTTATAACCCCAAAAGCCTGCCCCCAACAACACAGCTCTAGCGAGGTTGTAATTCCTGAACTGCCATCAGCTGAGGATCCATCATTGCGAATACATTCATTTGTTTGTGTTGGACACCTGGATCAAACCATGACAAAGGGTGAGGTCAATGTAACACTGGAGCCAGGCAAAGACAACTGTGAAAACATTTCACTCTTGATGCTCATAAGAGTCCCATCTGATAAACAGTACAGGAAAAAAAAATTGGTGGCTTATTGTCATAAGAAAATGTATCTGTGTCACAGTAGGTTATTACTATTATTAGATCCAGAATTTATAGCTCAAATTTCAGTCCTGTTTTCCTGATGTGTATATATGTATGTGTATATATATGTATATATGTAAATATGATATATACATGTCTATACAACTGTACATACATATGTTTGTATGTATATATATATATATAATGTATGCATGTATATATTCCAAAGGGATGAAAATGTCGCTCTCTTTGCCACCAAAGACAAGTAAAAGATGAAGTACATTTAGCAAACCTAGAACTTAAGTTTTTAAGCTTGGTGTCAGCATAAAATTTGCATCTGCCTTTTCTGTTCCTATTTACAGATCCTCAGGAAAGGATTAATCAGGATTTTGAGAGGTCTGGTGGAAATGGTTTTCTAAACTTGAAAGGCTTAAATGAAAAGAAAGTTTTTGCCTTAATTATATTTTTTCACACAAATCTAGGACCATCTGCAGTTTCTGGCAACCTCAAGAAAGAGGTTTGAGTTGATGGAAACCTCCTTCCGTCTGGAAAGCTGGAGGACGACCTTCGTTTCAGCAGCCGCAGTTACCATTGGTTACTTACCTGCCACCAAGGTGTGGCAGGTGGACAGAACACCAGCACATTTTTATGACAGTCCAAAGAGTAAGCCGTATTCTCATTTCTAGATGAACAGATTGATGTTCAGAGAAGGTGGAAAGTTGCTGAAGGTCATACACCTGAAAAACCAGGTTAGTATGACTCCAATTTCTGATTTTTGTTTGGATCCACTGTACTGTGTTACTTGAGAGGAAGAAAGAGAGAAAGACAGAAAGAAGGAGAGAGGGATAATGGGAGTGACAGAGTAAGAGATGGAGGAAAAGAGAGAGTGATAGAGAATGAATTATTTAATAATTTCTAGATCTTCCTTTGGCTGATATAATTTCTTTAAATATTAATCTCTGAGTCAAACCATGAGGGTTTTGGGAAAAGGCCAAATTCTCATTAAATAAAGCCCATGCTGGTGAGGCCAAGCATAGATGAGTTTTCTGCTCAACTGGGGTGGAGTTTTTTGCTACCTGACAGTGAGTATTCATTTGGCCTTCTGGGCTAAATGAAATGTGATATTGTGCACCTAAGTACCATCATGCACACTTGAATCCTTTCAAAGAAATTTTCTTTATTCTAGATCTCACTCAAGCCAATAAAGCAGCTATGAATTGCAAATGACCTGTGGCTGGGGATCTCAGATTTGATGTGGATCCCAGCCTCAGTAGGGGCTCAGATATTAACACCTGTGCAAATCTATTAGCACATCATCAAACATAGCAATATTTTCTTTCCTGCAGAAGATCATTTATTTTGTTCTTGGAACACATGATTTTGGTATGATTTGTGTAACAAAGATTATGTCTAAATCATTTCCTAAATAGCCATCTCCTGTAAACGTACAAGATCAAATACTTATTTCTCTTTTATTACTTGTATAATTTCTCATTGATGACAACAATATTGGTGTCTTCTTTAAAGCAGGTAATATAAGACTGAAGGCAGTGTGGGTAGATGGGGACAATCTATTGCCTGATTGCATCTAATCTGCTGGGTGACCATTTTTACCCTTCAATTATGTAGAAAGGATGTCAGAAACAACACCTCATTCCACTTGGAGTTCCAACAGTCAACATTCAGAGGTTCTTGATACAAATGCTTTCATTTTGTGATGTTTTCCATAGCAGAAACCAAATACCCAATGAGACAGCCTGGATTAGTTCTGTAGGGACACAGTCCCTGTAGAGGGGAAGGCATGGCAGCAGGCTCTGGTCAAGAGATATAGTGATGAATGTTAGTAAATGCTCACTTTCTCCTTTTTATTCAGTTCAGGATCCCAGCATATGAAATAGTGCCACACACAGAGAAGATGGGTCTTCCCACTTAACCTAATCTAGTAACTTCCTCATGGAAACACCCCAAGATTTGTCTCTGAGGTGATTCTAGATTCAATGAGGTTGACAATCATGATTCACCAGCACATGCTCATAGTTTGGACTGTGACGGGAAAGGCCTCTTTCAGCTTCAGAAAGACTCAGAGCAGTGAAGATGGGAATCGGTTACATCAAAAGTGGAAAATAAATAAAGAACAGTAATGACACAAACAAGCTCCCTTGGTTAGTGTTATCCAGTAGTAAGCCCTGACTTTAGCACCGTGACACATGATCTTGATTAGACGCAATAGAACCCAGGTGCCTGGAGGCACAGGTGCTTTGAACACCTGAGTAATTAAGTTCTTGGCCGATTTCCAGCCACCTGCTTCAACCATCATGAATTTAGCCAATGCATTTTGGCTTTCCACATCCAAAGTCCTTCTTGCTTCACAATTCCAAAAGATAAGTGGAAATGCCTGATACCTCAGGTACCCTGGTCCATTTGGACAACATCTTAATGCAGTGTTTCTGACAACTAAATTCTATTACAAAGCATCTGCATTCAAGAGTGTTCCTCTACAAGTGAAAACACAGTATCTTTTGCCTTAAGTTAGGCTGTGACTAACATAAATGATCTTATTATGATTTAGAGCTATGCCAACCTTTGGGTTTCATCCACAATGGATTTGGCATCATGACATTTAAGTGACAGGGTGTTTTGTTGTTGTTGTTGTTGTTTGGTGATGATGATGTTACAGTGCTCTCTGCTGTAGCAGAAATGCACTGATCCCTTTTCAAATGTAACCTGAAGCAATCATTTCCAGTTCCTAATGGCATTGCCAGTGCCTTCTACATTGAAGTTACAGAAAAAGAAAGGGGTATTTACATTTTTTTAAATCTCAGCTCTTGAACTGAGAAAGTGGAAGCCCATAGCAGAGCAGCAATCACAATAAAATATTTGTTTGATGGCAAAAAGAAACCTATGGCAATGCTACAGCCACTCTATTAACATTAAATTTCATAATGCTTAGTTTTACATTCTAATTCTCTCAGTGTGAGAATCTTTAATTCTCATAATACTGAATGAACATCATGAATAATGACCTATTTAGGATATGGTGCTTTACAAAGAGCATTTAAAGTTTACATTCGCTGGAGGACATTAATGCCACAAATACAATAGCACTTTTATGACGACTAGCTGGGTTGTGAGAAATGAATGTGAATTGTTTGTGTGAACCTGTGATGTGTGACCAGAGAAAGACAAACATGCTACCAAACTGCCAGGCTGCCTAAAGATAGGGCTTGTACATACGGCGTACATGCTGAGAATATCTTCATAGTACCAAATATTAAACAGAACCTCTCAGAACAGCAAATCTGGGATCTTTATGACACTGATGTTGAAAATGCTCCGTATTCTCACAAGCCTTCTTTCTTTAGTGTATTCATATCATGTGGCTCAGGCTCCTCAAATTCATACAAATGATGGATAAAGGAAAGCTTTCTGCTGAAAAAAAAGCGGAAATACTTGTTTTTATGCAAAAAGTTCCTGTTTCCCAGAAATAATCCCTTGAATGAGCCTGTAACCAGCATTAGTGACCATACAAGATGAGAGTATGGAGATCTGCATGCATTTTAACAGTTCTATCCATACATTACTTGCTGCTTTCCCTCACTAGAAGCCACAGCCATGCTTACTTACTAGACAAGAAACACCTGCCACAGGCTTCTAAGGAAATCCATTAATTCTCAGATGTAGTTACATGTTGACATTTCCAATTCTAGAAAGCTTTGAACTATTGAAAGAGTTAGAATCTATTTGTCCATATGTAGAGGAAGCAGTTTGGGGTGGAGAAATTTATTCAATTAACGAATATTCATTGCACATTTGATATAATTCTACATTTTGTTTCTCACACTTCCAGTATTAAGTTTGTGGGTCCTCTAACTCCCCATGTTGTTAATACTATGGATTTTTATTGACAGAGTCCTTAAGAACTCTAGAAGAAGGAGGTGATTTGAATTTCAGTTGCACCACTAATTAGCTGTGGAAAGTCTGAGAGGTCACTTGACCTTTTGGCGTCCCTGTCACTACATGTGTGACATGAAGATAATGATACTCCCTCTTAGGATTGCAGAGAGGAATCATCGGCTCCTGTGTGTGACAGATTAGCTCTGTGTCTATCTGCACATTTTCAGATTCAAGCACAGTTCTGATAATGATGACGACAACAATGACGAATATGAAGAAACCCGTGCAGAGGTGGAACTGAAAAGATTACCAGCTATAACAATATTATTTAGCACAAATTTTTATTCCTCCAATTGCTCCAAAATTCATATGCATATAGTAAGTAAAATAGTTTCTTTCTTTTGGACAGATTGACCAATAGACCCTTTCTTATTTGGGGAGGCCCTTGCTTCACTGGTTTTCTCAGTATATACTTGGTTTACCTATTTGGTGATTCCTCACTACCCAAGGTAATAACTAAAAATATTTAAACTTAAGTAAGTGAAACCATAGAAGGTGAATGCTGTTGAAATTGGAGAAAAACTGTTAGATAGAATTTGAGGGAGAGGGTTTGAGGTAGTGTTTTTCTCGAGTCCAGGGTATCCTGAAATTCACTATGTGACAGTGATCCTTCTACCACTGCCTCCGAGTGCTGGGATTAGCCTGCCCCATCATCTGCGGCACAATTTTTTTGTTTGTTTTTGTGTTTGTAGAACTTCTTTATTTAAAAAAATATTTATTAATTTTCAAACAGAGAGAGAGAAAGAGAAAGAGAGAGAGAGAGAAGGAGGGAACACCAGGACCACCACCTTGTGGATCTGGCATATGTGGGTACTGGGGAATTGAACCCAGGGCTTTAGGCACTGGAGGCAAGTGCCTTAACCACTGAGAAATCTCTCCAGCCCTTTGTAGAACTTCTTGACAGAGAACTTCTCTAGCACTTCCTCTCCCTACTCCTCGCTCTGTTTTGCAATGCTTCCCACGTGATTGGACTCCATTCCTCTCAATCACTGCTAGCCCTCACTCAGCCATGTCATGCCATGAAAGACTTTCCAGCCCAGTAAGATCAGTGACTTAACTTTGCCCCTACTTGAAGCTCAGTCTTCACACAAAACATTCCTCTTACCCAAACCACTGAGGCCATGCTAGACACAGGAATCGACTTCCTTCCCTGTCTTCCTATTTTCTGATCTGTTTTCTTGGCTCTCCCTCCCTCCCTCCCTCTGCTGGGCTATCATCTCCAGTGCTCAGCCACAAGTCAGCAACCACATGAAATGGCTAGCACAACTCACTTGGAGCCAAGTCCAGGAAAGCAGCCAGCCTTCCAAGCCTGAAGCAGGCCTGTGGCTATGCAGCTTTTCTGGGCTGAAGAGATGCAGGGCCGGGTTGACAGGAAAAACCCAGGAAGAGAAGCCATGCTTGATAAATTTGCTGAATGGAGCTGTGAGTATCTGTGAATTGAATATTCTTGCCTTCATATTCCTCACACTTCTTAATTTCAAAACTCTATCCTAGGGAAAAATGATTCTCTCTTCTTTCTCTGTTAATCTTAAATTTATACACAGTTATCCCTTGAGAGCCTTAGAAAATTGTTTCCAGGATGCCTATAGATATGAAAAAAAATCTGTGGATTCTCAGTTGTGTTGTATAAAATGTATACATTTACATATAACCTAGTTAATGAAAATGCTATAGAAATAGCTCTTAGACTACATCTTTATGGTATATTGATAAGGGGTAAAGGGTGTATTATGTTCTGTAGAGACAAGATTATTTTTAAAGTTATTGTTATATAATAGTTATTACACAGTCATTAGTCAACCAATTTGTGGATGAAAAGATATGGAGGACCAATTGTATACCTTCTGCAATATGGTTTTGTATCTTATATTGCATGTAAGATTTCTTTTGTAGCTAATAGGAACAAGCCTGACAATATCAGAATAATTTTCTTTCACTAACTATATTCTATTATTTTAATTCCATGTAAAAATGTAAATGAACAAGTTCATTTCAGTTCTATGAGCCTTGGGTTTTTATATTTATAGATGTGGTAATCATAATATCTGTCCACAGAGATGCTGTTAGATAGCATACATAAGCCTTCAGATAGCTAATGAAGGACAACTGAGCACCCAGTCCATGGGGTTCCTCCCCTAAACAGAGCTCAGGTACATAAAACTTGTCTATCACTACATTATTATATCCATTACTTCCTTTGAATAAAATATGATAAAAGTAAGGGAAGGAAAGTGAAATATCATCATTGGTTATATTTTTACAGATAACACCTTTTAATACTCTGGTATGCTCTTCCTAGACAGTTACTAAATAGACAAAGTCTCATGTATGATGTATGATGTTTTATAAACTATATATATAAATATATCACATATACTGTATAAAAGGTAATATACTTTTAATTTGCTTTTACATGAAGTATGGTATAAATATGTTGTCACATTAACAAATATCAACTATAGTGGAATTTTTAGACAGGGAGTAAACTTAGGTCTAAGTGTTTATATAATTATCAACCTGATAAGATTATCATTCCAATAAGAGACATGCCTCTTGGGTAGCTTTGTAAGAGCATGTCTAGGAAGGATAGATGAAGGGAGGAATGCCTTTCCTACAGTGGATGGCCACTCTTGTGGTGGACTATATGTAATGAAGTTTCAAGAAAAGACAATGCCTTTTTCCAGGCTCTGTGTGCTACCTACTGCTGGGTTCATGTACCATTGCTGCTGTCCTTCATAGAACTGAGTTTCATCATCCTTCCAATGTGGAATAAATCCTAGTGGCTCTTCCAGAATCCTCTGGGTCTTCAGTGCCTGAATAGGACTGCTCAGGATCCAGCCTTACAGACTGAGAAGCACAAGGTCTCCTAGTCTACAGCCTGCCCAGACTTTACCCTGTACATTAACCAAATAAATCCCCTGTGAAATACATATTCAGTCTGTGACTTCTGTTCCTCTAGAGAATCCAGGCTCACACAAATGTAGTCCTTAACACACAGTAGTGATTTTGCTACACACATGCTCACAAACTTTTGCATCTGCACAAGTATGATTACCTACAGGTGTGCATAAAAGAGTACCAAGATGAAATAGCAATGTGCCAGTTACTATAATAATCATTATTTCCTTAAACATTAACATTTATTTGTAAGTAAACCTTATTCATAATTTTTATTTTATAATTTGAAGAAAGATTTAGACAGGTTAATTACTACTTTTTTCTTCTATATTTATACAGTGAATATTCAATCAATTCAACCCTCTCTCTTGCTCTCTCTCTCTTTCTCTCTCTCTCTCTCTCTCTCTCTCTCTCTCTCTCTCTCTCTCTCTCTCTCTCTCATTGGGGATTTAGCATGCTGGCCACACATTGTACCATTGTACTGCTGGTAGACTACAGCACAGTACTCGCGTCTTCATTTTAAGAAAACCATGGTACAGAATGATTAAAAAGATGAGCCTCCTGCTTCCAACTCGCTGCACATTATAATGCTGAAATGGGATTCTGTGCATGTGTTTATGTGTGTAGGGGTATGCCAGGATCTTTTGCAGCTACCAAGAAATGTTAAATGCATGTACTGTTTTTTTTTTGCATTTGGCTTTATATGCATGGCAGACTTTGTAAGCAAATACCTTTAACCTCACAATCATCTTCTATGCCTTACCTATCCATTTGATGCAACAACTGGCTTCTCTTTTTTCTTTTGTTTCCGTTCGTTTCCTTTCGTTTCCTTTCCCTTCTTCTCTCTTTTTCCTTTATTTTTTCTTTTCTTTTCTTTCTTTTCTTTTTCCTTTTCTCTTTTTTTTGAGGAACCATCTCTCTCTAGCCCAGGCTGATCTGGAATTCACTATGTATTCACAGGCTAGCCTGTAACTCACTTATGACACTTCTACCTCTGCTTCCATAGTGTTGGGATTAAA
Organism: Zapus hudsonius; assembly: GCA_004024765.1. Lineage (NCBI taxonomy): Eukaryota > Metazoa > Chordata > Mammalia > Rodentia > Dipodidae > Zapus > Zapus hudsonius. The sequence goes on along the minus strand of PVHP010011452.1, from coordinate 16,889 downwards.
GGCATGCTCCACCACTCCCAGCCAGACATGTTTCTAATTCAAGAGTCTAGACACACTGTGATTCCTTTGCTCAGTCTCTTTATGAGATCACACCTTAGGAAGCAGAGCTGAACTCAGGACTGAGGATTTCCAGTCTTCCCAGGGAAGTAGCCCTCATTATACACTCTCCTTTAGGGAAGAGCCTCACTTTCACTCCCATGATGTGGTAAAGACACTTTGTGGAGCAGATGATTACAAGCTAAATTTATCAACATATGAATTTTGCTTTTTGTTCTCTGGTGAATGAAGTATAGGAAAATAATTATGGGAAATTTAATTTCTTTAGTATCAGTAAATCTCCTGGTCATGCATTTATTTAAGACACACTGGTTACTTAAAGATTAGTTCTGAGTGTTCATGGGAACAGTTATGTTTACTGAACTGTTTGAACCCAATTATAGAAGGCCTCCCAGTAAGCTCAGCTAGAAATATAGTCAAAGGGAAAAAGTAAAGAAAATAATGTGAAATCTCTTAGTAGAGACTCATTTATCTGCTGATTGGTAGCAACTAAAGCAAGCAAGGTCTAAGGCAGCACACACACCAGCAGTGTTTCTAGGGCAATGATTTACAATTGCTTTGAACACAAAATCCCACCAATTACCTTAATCTCCCAGAGTTCCATTGTCCACACTGCCCCAGGAAAGAAACACTCTTCTACTGGTTGGACACAAGGAAGCCTAAGTCTGTGAGCACTCTAGATTTCTTTTTAAATTTAGTGGTCAGTAGACAAACAAAGTGACATTGTGAAATCTCCCCAATGTTCTTGATGGGCTTAGTTATGACTGCTCTGGTAGAGATTTAGAGATAGAAAATTAACAAGGTAGTAAATACTTAAGCTCACTAAGAATCAGGCAAATAAGGCATTATAAGACAACTTAAAGAGCAATTTTGCCAATAAAGACCCTGTCTCAGAGCAGTGAAGTAATATTTTAAGAAAGTTCATTTGGTAAGGCAGGAAGGGCAAACTAACACAGGAAGAAGTCCCCTTCTGGCTTTGATGTTCCACATTCTTACTTCATGCAGGGAAACTAAATAATTGATGCTTGTTTTTGAGGTAACTTTAGAGCAGCACCCATCCATCAGGTTGTAGGTCCAAGACTGAAAACTACAAAATTTAAATAAAAATTCTCGAGTTTTGGTATAAAGGGGACAGTCATAAAATGAGGCAAAAAGCATTATGTCTGTTTGGAAGAGATGGGACTAGGAATCAGCAGGATTAAAGGAAAGATGGCTAGCTGGAGGAGGTTACCTCCTGGATAAAGGACTGGAAATTGAGAGTGTTGAGCAGACTTGGGAGAAAGTCAGCCACAGCTAAGTTTTCATGCAGATTTCATAATGATCTTCTGTATGTCTATAGATGTGTGCACTCATATCTGTGTATGTAGGTGGGCATGCGTATGTGAGTGGATGAATGGGTAGGGTAGAGGTCATCAGAGGTCTATTTTAATCACTCTCTGACTTATTTTTTGAGACAGTCTTTCGCTGAATCTGAATCTTACATGTTGGGAAAGACTAACTAGCAAGCAAGCCTCAGAGATTATCCTAAGGCTGCCTCACCAAAGCTGAGATTGCAGGTATGTACTTGTACGTTGATGTGGGGGATGTGCTCTGAATGTTTGATCAGTAAGTATTTAACCCCTGGACCATCTCCTCCAATCAGTGCGATGATTCTTAATGAGCATTAACTCCTAAGGTAATATTAAATCCTGATCTCAGCGCAGGGTCCTCATATATGACAATGATAGTGATGGTGTTGGTCATTATAACTGTGGAAAAAGATGGATATATCCACTGTGAAAAAAAAAGTGATGGAAAAGAACAAGGTGATAGACCAAGGTAAATAAAAGAGATTCATACTGTTGGTCAATAAATACACTAGATCAATTCCTGAAATCAGGTGGGTCTAAACTTGACTGCATAGGAGAAACTTTTACGGCACTTGTAAAATAAATGTTTCAAGTAATTTCCCCATCCCTTTCTAAAGATCGTGACTTAATTATTTCTGGAAGGTGTCCAGTCATCTGTAGTTTCATAACTCCCTAATGAGTCCACTAAGCAACAAAGATTGAGAACCACCAGTCTACAGACAACTCTCCCTGAGAGAATCCCCAAGGAACCTACTGACTAGAGGAAGGAGGTCAAGGCAAGGCTGTTCCTTAGAACAGGTGTTTTTGCATCAGGACATGGGTGGTGGAGCATCATTCAGGCATTCTGGAGTCATACATCCACAGAATTTACACACTGACAAGTGACTGCCTCACTAACTTAAATTTTGATCCTTGACAACAAAACAACACTCAGAGTGATTACTTTAATAACCTGTATAGCACGATTGTAAAGTGATCCCCATTTTAGTGGAGAAATATGTCACCTTTGAAGTTAAAAGAAAAGGCTCTATTGTTATTAATTCTGTTATTTAACTTATTATTATTATGGCAATCTCCAACCTATATGAATGACCTTGTCTTTCTTACCACTTCCCCTCTGACATCACTGTGATGAATTAGACTCCAAATTGCCATTAGGGAGGAATGAGGAGTCTGTCCACTGCTCCCGCACTAGAATGGGATGAAGCTTACATTGCCAGATTGTGTGATCCAAGGCCTTTGTTAGAAGGAGTTATAATTTAAATCTTACATATTTAACCCTTGTAATTTACTTTTGCAAAATGTGGGTGTTAGCTTGTTTTTTTTTAACACTATGAGTCTTAAGTGAGGCAGGGGTAGTGAAAATGCGAAATGGAATAAATTTTGAATCTCTTTGTTGAAACGGTTAATGAATGGTATGATGATCCAAAGCCCAATATGAATCTATTACATTTGGGAAAGATTTATCTCAGGTTTATCATGAAGACAAAACAAATGACCTAACATCATAGCTATTATTATTACTATTATTACTAGTTTATAATTTCTTTTAAATAAAATACAGGCGATAGACTAAAGGAAAAGAAAGAATTTTGTGGTACCAACATAAGTATGTTATTTGGTATAACCTGTAAATTGAAGACTCTTGTTCCTTCATGCAGAGTCAGACATTACAGACCCCTTCCCGCTAATATATCATCGTGTCAGGCACTGGGGATGATGCACAGCCTTGCCCTGCAAGATCTACTAATCTAGCAAAGGCATAGACAGAAAAGTGAATAATTGCCATAGTACGCAAACAAAAAATGAGAAAAGTGAATGGGAAGTGATGTGAAAAGAAAGAAGAGTTATTAAAAAAACACCTTGATAAGGATGGTCACCTGTTTTGAGGGTTCCAAGGATTGATGGACTTTGCCAGGAAGGAGAGAAAGAAAAAGGGAACAATGTAAGGATGAATAAACATTCATCACGCTATATTCTTGCCAAGAGCTAGTATGCCACGAGTGTTTCAAGGCTAGTTATCTATACATCTAATAATAATTTATACTATAACCTATACTACACAACAATGTGGTATTATAATTGTATTTGTTTAAAGGATGATGATATTCTCAACAGGAGGAAGAAGTCTGCATTATAATCTGTGAGCTACTTTCAACAAAACTAGGTCACTAGCAGTTGTTAGGTGTGTTCTAGATGGACCTATTTGTTAGATACCTACTTATGTGCCAGGAACTAAGGATGGAGTCAAGGAAAAAGAGATGCACACCCTGTCTTTGTGCATCTTGAAATACAGTGGAAACATTTGATATTTAATAAGAAGAGATACATTCAGAAGGTCAAGCGACTAAAATTTTTTAATTGGTAATGAGAAGGAAATTGTCATATGGAAATACTTCACATCTCGACAAATAGAAATAGTAGTTATGGTCATAACTAATTCTTGATAGGATGCTTGCTATGTATTATGATATTTAGAATGTGTAAAACTCAGGCTGGAGAGAATGTTCAGTGGTTAAGGCTATTGCCTGCAAAGCCTAAGAAGCCAGGTTCAATTCCCCAGGGTCCATAAAAACCAGAGGCATAAGGTGGCACATATATCTGGGGTTCAATTGCAGTGACCAGAGACCCTGGCACACTTATTCTATTTCTCTGTTTCCCTCTCTCTCTCAAAAAAATATTAAAGGTGTTGCATACCTTTAACCCTAGCACTGGTGATGCAGAGGTAGGAGGGTTGCTGTGAGTTTGAGGCCACCCTGAGAATACATAGTGAATTCCAGTTCACCCTGGGCTACCATGAGAACCCTACCTCAAATATTTTTTTTTAAAAAAGATAAAGTGTAAAACTCTACAAATGTAAAATGGTGTCATTGCTACCACTTATTATCTGCCTCATTAAGTTTATTTACAGTAGCCTGCAGTCAAATTTTCTCCTAAAGGTAGATACACATTAATCCATGGACAACACCTTGAAATCATCCCATGTGCAGGGAACACTTGGTGCCTACTGCTGGCATTGTTTGTAAGAGATCAAGTTATCTCCTTTCAGTAAAGAAAAGAGATGGCCCCTGTTTACAGTGTGCCCAAACTCTCATGCAATCCAAAGATCCCTACTAGAAATAGGATTACCCATGATTTCTCCATCATGGTCAAAAGAATGAAGCCAATAGTGACTCAGAGCCTAGTCTAAAGCCTCTTTCACATGGGACCTGGTGGAACAGGGAGGCTCAGCCAGCAGATATGGAACCACAGGACCAGAGTCCACAGCTGCCTTCACTACTTATTGATATGACCTTAGGACCATAAATTGTCAGTACTCATCTTTGCTGAAACTTAAAATTGAGGGCTGTATTAATGCCTTCTTTGAGGCCTTTGAAGGATCCGATGAGTACATATTGGTAAAGCTTTCCAAGAACTCCTGGTATGTGTTCTGTTTTGTTATTGTCACTGTCAACAACCATGGCTACCCTTAAACCTGAACCCTTCCTAATCAAAGGAAACTGGACAGACTGGACCTTGCTAAGAGAGTCACATCTCTCACTGGGAATGGTATAATTTTGAGTGATGTACAGACATCAACAAGGCTATCTTTTTCACCTATTGAAAACAAAAGATTCATCGATTCCCAAGGCTCTCCTCTCTAAAATAAGTTCTTCTATTATTGTTTTATGTTGGCATTTTGTGCATGTGTGTATGTGTGTATATGTACAAGTGTGTATGTGAATGTGTGTGTGCATGTGCACACATGCACACACAAGTGTATGTGCAGAAACAGGTACCCTGTGCACATTCATTCAGAGGCCAGAGGATAGTGTTAGGTGTCCTCTACAGCTTTTTTACCTTATTTCATTGAGACATTCTCTCACTGAACCTGGATCTCATTGTTGTTCAGCTAGGCGTGGCTGACCAGAGACCTTAACACACCTCTGGGATCATCAGTGGTGATGTTACCAGTGTGCATGGTCACACATACACATTTACATGGGTGCTGCAGACCAAATTCAGTTCTCATGCTTGCAAAGCAAGTGATCTTACACACTAAGCCATCTCTCCAGGCCACTGCCTGTCATCTTCCAATGTTTGTCTGAAGGGCAGAGGTATATAGGTTTAGTATTCAGGTTAATGAAATTCCACAGCTAAAATTGTTTGATGGCTGAATTATCATAACAAAGGCGATTTCAAATTTTTGTTGCATTTTGCATTCTCTTTCTCTACATTTCCACTATTTGGAAGGTCAGGGTTGAGACTGGATTATACAGAGAAATATATAGAATCCATTTTTTTGAAAATTTAATAAAAGTCAAAGATGGAAAAGAGAGATTCAAGCCTCATTATATTAATTTTCAATCCTTTGCAATGCAATCTTATTGCTGAGCATAAAATATCAGAGGTCCTTTTCCGGAACTCACTGTGTGAAGGGTCCAGTTGCATTAAAGTGCCTTGGACAAAGTGCTGCACTTAAACTCGTGAAATTAAGGGAAAGAAAAGAAATGGCAGCCAGATCTTTTGCTTTCCTGCAGTTTATCTTTCTAGATGTGGAGCAGTAGGAAAAAAATTGCTGACTTTGGAGAAATTACTGCAAAAAATTTTATGTGAAACATGGTTTTGGAAAGCTGGAATACTTGGAGAATGTTCAAGTAATGTTTTAGAGTAAAGCAACTGTTTTTTACATGAGAACATTCCAAGATGCAACAAAGTACCTTCAAGTCTGATTTTTAAATTATGATGTTTAAGATTATTTTTTGCCTACTGACCCTATTTCTGAGTATCCAAGGTATTATGATTTTCTGCTCTTCAAGTCTCAGAATTACAAATAAATTATTAAAAAATAGAGGGACCATGATGATATGATATCATGGCCCAAGAGAAAGAGTCACGTGCACATTTTGCTGTTCTGAGTCAAGAAGCACCTGGGGAAGGTGCAGGGAGGGTCATAGTTTATCATCATTTCAATATTTTGTTTCTGTTTAGCCTTTTTTCCCTAATCTCAGGTTTAATCATTTTCCCTCATCTTCGGTGATGGGAGACTCATCCATACAGCAGAACTGGGTTACCGCTCATGGTATGTAACCATGTTCATCAAACTATGACTTGTGGGCTCAATCTTGCTAACCTTTGGCTTTTCCAAATGAAGATTTTTTTTTTTTTTTTTTTTTTTTTTTGCAAAAGAGGCAGGCCACTTGCTTTTATTTTGCTTTTGTGAAACAGTAGTTGAAAAGTGGGAAGACTTTCTGGCCTATAAAGTTAAAAGCTCACTGTCTAGGGCTATGGAAATGGTTCAGCAGTTAAAGTGATACTTGCAGATGCCTGCAGGCCCAGGACTGGCCAAGATTCAAACCCCAGTGTATAGGCATATGCGCAAAGAGACACGTGTATCTAGAGCATGCTTAGAGTGGCAAGAAGCCCTGCTGCACCCATTCTCTCTCTCTTTCTCTCTCTCTCTCTCTCTCTCTCTCTCTCTCTCTCTCTCTCTGTCTGTCTCTCTCCTCTCACTGTAATTAAATAAAATACTGTACTTTAAAAGATCATTATCTAATCTTTTATAGAGATCTCTTTAGTTCTATAGGAAATAAGCAAAAGGTTAAGAAATAGTGATAGAGTGATATTTCCACAAATGTTGTCTCATCTATAATTGCAGTCATCATAAATCTATATTCTGTGTTTGAATCAAATCTAAGAATGAGGAGCAGAACAGCACTGGGGAAGTTCCCTGGTCTTGACACACAGAATAAACATTAATGATGTCATCTCACTTCAGTCATGCTCTTCTGAAATGGTACATCGTACCCACAACTACAGAGGGCATTTTGTGACAACAGGAAAGTTAAGAGGCTTGCAGAGATATCAGCCTTGATATTATAGCAGTCAACCTGCAAATCTATTTATATATGAAGAAAATAGTCTATCACTATTAGGTACATTGCTGCCAAAAGCCTAGATCATGACTATCTGGTAATGTTTTGGGTTCATGAGGCTTTGCATCCAGAAACTTTTGGGTTAAAAATCTTCATTCAGGCATTATGTGACCTTAGGTAATTATTTCGAAAATGCTAATATTCATCTATGAAATAAGAATATCAGTAACATTCAAAGACTTGCCAGGAAAGTCAAAATAGATCACATGCCTTAAATCCCAGCACTTGGGAGGCAAAGGTAGGAGGATTGCCATGAGTTCAAGGCCACCCTGAGACTACATACTGAATTTCAGGTCACTCTTGGCTACAGGGAGACTCTAACAAAACAAAGAAAAGAAAAAGAAAAAATGGAAAGAAAACAATCTAGAAAATATTCATCACATAATAAGTGCCTGACAAATATCACATATTGTCACACTTACTAATTTGTGGTATTAATGAAGTGTTTAAGCACTGTATGTAAATAGTTTACATAATATATTTTGTTTAATGTCCTTTAGTACTTAGTGATATGTAAAAATCATGATGTCTTTTTATTAGATGAGAAAATCAAAGCTCAAAGGTTTAAATAACTTGACAAGACTAGAATATTGAATTGGAAATTTGTTCTGAATTTTACTCTATATTCTATATTTTAATTTCTGTCTCTGTGTTTTCTTTTCATCAATAAAAATGTTAACTCTTGCGATGTACTTAATTATGCTAATGAGACTGAAAATTTGGGAATTTTTGGAGAATGATGTTATTTGTTTTCTTAACAGAATTTCCCCAAACTTATAAAATGTTAACATACTTATCCTACAAATGATGTTATAGTAATTCCTCTCATTCTTCATGAAACATGAGCTAAACCTATGAACTTTAAACTGACCCCAGGTTATTAATCTTGCACAAAATCTTCACCTTATTAATATTGACTGAATTGAGGGTATTAGCAACAGAATACCAGAGAACTAGGGCAAATATCCAAGGGTATGATATGTAAAACATAATGTAATGTGTGTTTTCATTTAAACTTGAACTTTAATGACTATCCAGTCATTAAATGTTCTGGATATTTAAGGTCCAGAGTCTTATTTTCCTTAATGAATATTTTATGAAACTGGAAAAAAAGCATCTTTCTTTCACATTTTTTTATCTGTCTGAAATTTCCCTGGATACTCAGATTGCATTAGAAAAAGAAATTCATTGCTAGACACCTGTTATGAGAAATATATAAATATGTATTATCTATGTTGTGAAGGTCATATGAATAAATGTGAAACTCGGGTACAATACATAGTTTGCACAATATGTATAGCAGCTCCATCATGGCCCATTTAGAGTGATGGTTAATATTGGCATCTGTCACAACAGGTGACAGACCTTCATGAATTCTAAATTCTAAACCAAGAAAACAGTACTGTAGTGATTCAGGTGTCCCCCATAAAAATGTGTTCTGAATGCTTGATCCCCAGCTGATGGCATTTTGGAATCAGGACCTTGTTGGTGTTGTTGGGGGTGGGCTTATGAGTGTTAAATCCAGCTTCCCTTCACTAGTTTTTGGCACACCTTCCTGCCACTGTTTTCAGAGCTGTGGTGGAGGTGATGTCCACTGTCTGCTCATGCAGTCATTTTCCCTGACATCATGGAGCTTCCCCTCAAGTTTGTAAACCAAGATAAACCAATTCCTCCCATTAACTGCCTTTAGGTTGGGGTTCTTTTCTGTGCAGCAAAGATAACTACGGCAGTTTTGATACCAGAGAATGGGATCTGTCATTGATGCTGAAACCCTGATTCTTTGGTTTTGACCTTTGGGGATTGATTTTCAGGAGGAATGTGGAAGGATTTGAAACCTTGACCTAAGACATGCCTTGATGTGCTGTAAGTAAGTTTGATGGAATCTGGTTAGAGTTGCAAGACCTGAATGAAGTAAGAACTATGTACTGTGAGGTTTGGCTTATGAGGGGGAGAAAGAATTGTGTCTGGGACTGGTCTGGAGGCAGTTTGTATGAGAGGCTTGCTGTCTTTTGCCTGCCTAGGTCCTGTGCATGTTTGCTTTGCAGAAATGGATGGTGTGAACAGATGGAGATGACACAGAAAGAAAGGAGATCTTTGAGCTGAAACTGCTGCCTGTTTAGCCACAATTGTTTGAGTTGCAACCATTGAGATTCTGCATTGGGACAGCAGAAAGGATGGGGACTCTTTTGACCTAAAAGCCCTGAGTCCTGTGAAAAGTTTCCTGCTCCTCAGAGTTGGTTTTGTTTCCTCCTCCCTAGATTAACAAGTTGGAAGCTTACCAAGTGCTATGGAGTATATAACAAATGAAGGAAGACAGGGTCATTGGATTTACAACATGATTTTGTTTTTTGAGACAGCCATGGGCAGTGTGAAGCAGGCATGTTAGATTACCTTCATGTAAACCCTAAGGTGCCATGAGGATTAACCATGGATTGGAATGGAGACCCAATGGAAATGCCAGGACTATGGGATGGCTGCCAATGAAAGCTTCCAGCACTGGATAAAGTTTTCCTAGACTGAGTAGCTGGGCTGCAGGGGCAGATTTGGAACTCCAGATATAAGTTACTGATTATTTTCAAATATGGAGTCATAGAGTTTGATGTTTTCCCTGTTTGTTTTAAATCTTGTATTGGTTCAGTTTGTCTTTGCTATGCCCAATGCCATCTTTTCTAGTGTGTATTTTCTTCACTACTATGGTGTGTGTGTGTGTGTGTGTGTGTGTGTGTGTGTGTGTGTGTGTGTGTGTAGTATTATGGCTCAGTTGAAAGATTTCTGATTATGTAATGTTTGACTACCATAAGGATGGATAAAAAAAACCCTGTGGTGATTTAGCTGAATGTACTCCATTTTAAATCATGTAGAGTTATCATTTCATGTGGGTCAGGGACAGATTGTAGTGATTTGATTCAGGTGTCCCCCATAAACAATGCATTTTGAATGCTTGATCCCCAGCTGATGGCAGTTTGGGTTCTGGTACCTTGTTGAAGGTGTGTTGTTGGGGGCAGGTTTATGGGCTTATATCCATCTTCCCCTTGCCTGTTTTTGGCACATCTTCCTGCTGCTGCTTGTGGTGTAGGAGATGTCCACTTTCTGCTAATGCTGTCATTTTCCCTGCCATCATGGATCTTCCTCTTAAGTCTGTAAGGCAAAATAAACCCATTCCTCCACAAGCTGCATTTGGTTGGATTCTTTGTTGCAGCAATGAAAAGGTTGACTACAACAAGTACACTCTTATTCTTACCAAAGAAATAATTTAATGTCCACAATATTTATTATTACTGTTGGTTTAGGCAGAAACAAATATAGTTGACTAGAATTTACTTAAAACTCTGTGTGTATGTGTGTGTATGTGCACATGCATGTGATGGAAATTAAGATTTTTTTCAGTTTATTACATCAGGTATGACATGAAGTTGTTATTTTGAGGTCACTTTATCTTCTATGGATGAGCTACTAAAAGTTATCTTGGGTTACTAAGAATTTTTTAATAACTACAAGGTAAAATTATAAGGAAAATTCTTTAAGATGTGTTTTTACCCAAAAGAGATGAGTGGGCATGTCCAAGGGTTTTATGAATCTGTTGAAATGACCTACTGTGCATATCAATATTGTTAACTTGACAGCATCTACAACCACCTAGGAGACAAATCTCTACTCATATCTGTGAAGGAGTTTCTCGATTAGGGTGATTGAATTAGGAAGACCCACTGTAAACATCACCAGTCTGGGGTCCTGGATTGCATAAGAAGGAAAGATGGAGTAAACAAGAGCTTTCATTGATGTCTGCTTCTGACAGCCAGCTCTCTCTCCTGCCACCATGCCTTCTCCACCAGGATGGACTGTGTCTCCTCAAACTATGAGCCATGGTAAATGCTACCTCTTCTAAGTTTCTTCTTATCAGGTATTTGGTCAAAACAAGAAAAGCTACCTACTGGCATACTTACCTATAAAATACTTCTGTGTTTCTGTATTTTTTTCAAGGGTGGGTTTCAGTGACTTCATCAGATATACAAAGGGGTAAATATCAAAATCCAATGAATGCAACTATTCTATGTGCATAATTTAAGGCTACCCCATCTAACCTGGTGGGTGAGTTACTGAGGAGGACGTGATGATACCCTGCTCCTCACCACTGCTGCTCTTTCTATGGAGTTACCACCCAGACCCTTGCTAATACTCGATCCTGAACCATCTTAAGAAAGTGGGCAAAATGGAATAAGACATGTGTTGAACCTGAAATAAAGTTAGTATATACTTATTATCTTCAGTAAAGGTCCCCAAGTTTCATTATCCCTAAATTGCTGTTTGCTAATGAATATAGCTCTACCAGCCACACAATATACACTGCAGGACTTTATTATTTCATACTTGTCACATTTTGGTTGAACAGAATGTTATTTATGGAATTGCTACTAAGTAATTTATCTTCATTTAGTCTTTTAGATCCTCCATATTCTGTCTTTGAATTTATCTAGGCCACCAGAAAGCAACATATCACACCGAATCAGTATTTTCGTTTTCTAATCCCATTCCTTTTCAATGGAAAACAATTGCTTTTAAAGAGTCTTGCTTTGGCATTAGCCATTACATATGTTAAATAATTTTAATTTTTAGGCTGTAGAGTAGTCATTATTATATTTTAACATATTTTTGAAAGCACTGTATAACCATTATATAGATCTCTTTGTGAAGATTACTAGAAAATATTTTCCTTGTCTTTGGTTTCAGGAAATATTATCTTTATCCAGAAAAAAAACAGCTTGTTGAAATTTTCAAATCTTATAGGATTATGAATATTAATAATTTTCATAGTCCCCTTTATACCAGCTGATCAAAACACAACAGAGTCAGCCCTTCATTTTATTTTGGCAAGTATTACAGCTCCTATAAGCTAAATTCTACATATGAGCTACTCATGATTAGCAAACCATGTTGCCTCATGTTTCTGATTAATTCCCTTAGTTTTATTCTAATTTTAATTTTTTATATTAGTATTCATAAAACCATTTTAAATCACCTCAAATAATGGAGAAAGATATATAATAAATATGTAGATAAAAATATGTAAATAAATAATGCATATCTCTCTTAGTAGTAAATCTACCTGCACTTTTTTTACCTGAAAAATATTAGCTCCCCATACTTTAGGGATTGATATTGGATATACTATTTGATTTGTTGATCTATTTTAAATGATGGTTTAGAATACAGAGGTCACTCAGTATGTGTTTGTTCCTTTACAATCCCTTTAAAGAACTAGTAATTTTGATAAATTATGAGTCAGCAGAAATATTAATTTGCCAGTAATCTTAGGAAAGTGGTAATTCTGATTCTTGGCATGAATTAAAGGCTTAAAAGGACCTTGTCTCAGCAGATTTAAGTTGAACACTAATTAGAAGAGACTGTAATGATGGAGGAGGAATAGAAGAGACACACTGTGCCCATATATAATCCATATTGTAATTAAAATATAGTCATACTTCTCCATAATGACAACTCTTTGCCAAGAAGTTTCAAGAGCTGAAGTATTAAGATTGCCCAATACAGATGATGGCTTATCAACTAAATTGCTTGGGGCAGATAATATGCATCTTGGTGCCTGAGCCACAGAGAAGGTCCTATAACCCTTAGGTTGGATAAGATTTATTGATTCATAGAATATTTTTGAAACTGACAAGGCAATGAGTTCTGGAAAGAGATAGAGATTGAAGTCCCTTCAAGCCACAGGGAGACCATTTCTTTCTTCTATTGAAAGAATTATCCATCTTCTTTCTCTAGTTTTAAAAGCAGCAAAATGGATGTCATGAACCCTAATTTAAGTTATACCTCTTCCACAAATTGGCTTCGAGACCTGGGAAAAACTTAGAGTGCACAAACTTACAAATAAGAATAAGAATATACATGCTGAATTTTGTTGAGACTATCAAATGAAGAAAGGCTGAAGAGATGGATAAGTGGTTAAAGGTACTTTGTATCCAAAGCAAGCCAGCCTGGGCTCCATTCCCCACCACCTAGGTAAACTCAAGAAGGCAATTGTTTGCAGTGGCAGGAGACTATGATGTACACACCACACACACACACACACACACACACACACACACACACACACACACACACACACCCATTTTAAGAATGATAAAATGAAAGAATAAATATGAAGCATTTGGCATGGAAAGAGGGAGAATAATAAAGAAAAAGCTGCACCAAGAAATCAACTGAAATGGCAAAGATGTTTTGGAAGTTTTGTAAAGCTCAATTTAACAAGGCAGAACTACAATTCCCAGAATCCAATACTTTTCCCAGTTATGGGGAACCATGATATTCTGAAAGAAGGGAGGATGGAGATATTGGGAGAGGCTGAGAGAGCATTTGAGATTCCTGTTGGGTATTTGCAGACTCTCAAAGAGAGAGGACAACTTTTATAATTTAAACACTGTTTCTAATCTGCTGGTTCATCTCTTGGCATGGACAGTGCTTGGTCAAAGTATAGAGACATTTAGTTTGTGTGTACATGGATGTAGATGAGAATGAATAGGTAAACACAAGAGGACAACCTTGGATGTCATTCCTCTCACTAATCACTTTTATGGGACAGGGTCTCTCCTTGGCTTGGGGGTCTTCAAGTAGGCTTCACTGGCTGGTCAAAGAGCTCCAGGGATCTACCTGGTTCTGTTCCTCTGGTGCTGGGATTATAAGCAATAACCATCTTGCCTTTAAAATGTCTATTCTGCGGATCAAAATTAGGTCCTCATGCTTGCAAGGCAAGCACTTTAGTGACTGAGCAATCTCCCCAATTTCTATGGAGGTATTTTTAAGACTAGGAGGAGGAAGTGAACAAGGAGGAAAGGAGGGAGGAGAAATAGGAAGGAGGAATGCAAAAGAGGAAGAAAGGAAGGAGGTAAAACAAGTTTTGGGAGCTTTTCCCTGCAACATTCAGTAGTCACAATGGAAGGCCTCCTCTTCCATGGGCCACTCCTAGCTCCCTGGACCATGTGGTTACTTTTTCTCTACACTAATCTCCACAGCAGCCTAATATGTATAAAACATGCATCTGCTTAATATTCTCTTTGAATAAAATCCCAGATCCTATTGCAGCCCTCCTTCCTCCTCCATGTTTCCTCTTATCATCCTATCCTCTCTGTCTCCTTCCATGCTGCCTGTGCTGATACTTCCATGGGCATCAAAGGCTGCTTAGCACCACTTTCTCCACAACTTCAGAGTGGAGTTTACCTACTCACTTCTGCTGATCATATATCTCTCCTGTATAACTTTGGATAGACTCCTCTCCATCCCCCTGATCAATCAAACACCTGTTATAAGATCCCTTATCGCTTGTCAGATTCAGGTATGCCTCATCACCTTCTTGGCATTTAACTCAATTTGTGTCCATTTCAGCCTTTGTTGTATTCTTTGCATGTCACATAATAGAATTTTCCATAAAATTGTGAATCAGTGAAGATCCTAACTCATTTATTATTCTAATTCCATAATGAATGATGGAAATATTTCCTTCATTGCTGAGTAAAATATCATAACATCAAACAGCACCCACTTCATAAAAATTTACCAATGTAGATTCAGTATTCAACCCATTGCATTATTTAATGTGTTATAGGTATTCAATAAATATTTAAGTATATGAATTATGAACATATACTAGAACGCTTACATATAGCCTTTATAAGCTTTTAAACAATAAAATTGCATTACTACATGTAGATAAATAATATCACATTTGCTTGCATATTATTGCTATTTATAAAACTATACTTAATTTGATGAGAAAATTCACTTTTTCTCTCACAAACTTTTCTTCCTGGAAGAATAATTTTGTCATCAGGGATAAGAAATACTGTTCTAAGCTAGAAATATGAAGGATGATTTCTTATTAAAATGAATAAATTGTGAAAAATTGCTGTCATGGGCACCTTAGAAGTGTTTCTTCTAGAAGAATAGGAACAGAGAATTAAGCAAGGGACCTTGGAAACTGCAGTCAGTCTCAAGATCCATCGCTGTTTCTGTGTCTAGCCAACCACCTCTGCAACCCAGACGGGGCTTCAAGATTCAGCAATACCTGCTACCATTGAGCCTCCTTAAGAATTCTTCCTGCCAGCCCCACTGAAGTCAGTGGCCATGTAGTCAGACTCACTATGTCATAAGAAGTCAGATGAGGTTTGACCTATCTGGCTTGCTTTTAACAATTTGGGGCTTCAACTATCCAGCAAGGAAATGGTATGATTCCTGCTTTATTCAAAGTGTGTGATTACTTAGCAAATGGGGTTACAGAGGATGATAGGAACATGACCAATATATTTTGGCTATGGAAAGCTTTGGAAGGACTTTTGGAGGTGATAATAATTGATCTAGGATTTGATGAACATGAAGTGAGCCAGTGATGAGTAGATAAGAGGAACATGCAAAAGAGAAGGTGTGAGGGTGCCAAAGGAACCCCCTGTTGTTGTAGACTGAACATTACATTCCCCAAGCTCAGATGCTGAAGTCTTGGTCCACCAGATAGAGATATTTGAAAGTAGTACCGATTAGCAGTTATTAGTTCATGGAGTCCTCATGAATGGAATTAGTGCTCCTATAAAAGATTCTAGAGAGTCCTCTGTTCCTGAGAACAACATAGCCTGAAGCTGCCATCTATGAACCAAAACATGGACCATCACCACAATGGAGCCTTGATCTTGGGTTTACAGCCTTGGAAACTATGAGGGAAAAATAATTTTGTTTTATTAAGCCACAACATTTATGGGATTCTGTTATGGAATCCTTCTTGAATGACCTAAGAGAAGATGGGAGGGGTTAGTTCAAGAGGGTTATTAGAGGAACTGAAAAACAAGAGGAGGTTGGGTGAAGAATAGAAGAACACAGGCTTAGACTATCTCCCCTACTACTCATGGCCCCTCTTGCCAGGCGACTCTCACTACTTTCTCAATAGGTTATAGCCTGTGAATAATTAGATCAGCCTGACAACCCCTGGTTCCAACCACTGGTTCCTTCCCTCACTGAGCTGTTGACCAAAGTGACCCATGAGATTCCAACAACAAGACAGAATTCTGTCAAAGCTCTTGAGTGCTTTCCCCAGGCCTGAGGCAAAACCCTGTTACTGAAGAAACCACAGACTGCATCGATCAGCATCGAGAAACCCTTCAACGTCCGGAATGGTATCCAGCCCCCAGAAGGCAGTTAGTGTAGTGCTGGAAGGCACTGCACAGGATGCCAGGGGAACTGATCAACGACAGCTGGAGTAATCAGAGACCACTGAAACGAAACATAATCTGTGGCCATGAGTAGGCTGACCACACCTCCTACTGGGAGGGAACAGCGAACCAAGAAAGGAGCACTTGTGTAATGGAGGAGCCCGGGCCTGGGGGAGACAATCAACAGCTTTCAAATTCGACCAATTTTCCACTCAGTGAGGGGGACCCCTTGTTTGGAACTAGGGATTCAGGGCGATAGGCACCGGATCCCATACTTTTGGGCTCCCAAAACAAGATGCACTATGGGAGCGAGTGACTGGGAGACTACTAAAAATAGAATCTAGGTAATCCAGAATTGTGTA